>JAHLWZ010000977.1:0-34461 GCA_020536535.1 Pelomyxa schiedti | reverse complement strand
ACCTCATTAGGCCCATGAACACAGCGACAACGGCTATTACGAGAATAAGGAAAACGTAAGCGATGGCCCTGAGCCAGTCGCGCTCCTCGTCCTCGTATTTGACAGGCCGCAGCGACGCCGATGCAGCGAACAACGCACGTCCCACAAGTACCCCCACGCACGCCCCCATCACGCGCAACTCCCCTCCCTGCCTCTACCCCTGTCCGTTGGCAGTGGTGATTGTGTATTGTGGGATGCGGAGGGCAATAGTGAGCCCTTGTGTGTATTTCGTGAGAAAATGAATGATGATCAGCTGCGAAAACGAAAGTTTTTTAAGGCCTTTACAGGAAGGTGGGGATGAGAAACTTTGATGAAAAAAAAAACAAGTGGTGCCCATCCAGTTGTCAACTTGTTAGGTAGGGGGAAGTTTTTGGTACTGTCCAGGTTTTAGCTTGAAGGGGAATCCACCTCTGTTCCCTGATTATAATCAGGGTTATTGTCCTCAGCAACCTGTGCCTTTCTCCCACGCACAGTGGAGATAGGAAGGATGGAAACAAATCCAATAAGATAGAAGGAAGCAGAGATAGAAAATAGTATCTTGCGAATAGGATTAGGAGTAGTGGGGAACGAATAATAAAAATAGTGGGAATCAGATATGTACAATGTAGCCAAGGGAAGAGTAATGCTCTTCCACAACGGAGCTAGATAGTGATTGTGTTCCTGAAGACCTGGAAAGAGTGCAGTAGCTTTCTGGTAGGGCAAAATTTCCAAGAATCAGGCCTTGTGCATTTCACAATGAATATCTCCGGAGATAAGAGAAAGAATACCAAGAGTCGCTTGGCCAACAGTCGTTCCAGTGATGATGACAACCGTAACAAGTGCCATGTACTTGCCACCTGACACTTTTGAAGGAAGAGTGTCACATGAAATTGCACAGCCCAACTTTTTTTTGGTGGCCTTAGAGTTCTGGAATGAGGATATGGAGAGTATACAGACACAAAGAGGCCATTCCCCATACCAGAAGCAACTCCTTTAAAAGTTGAGTGGGTCAAGAAAAAACTAGCTTGCAAAGAGGCATACCAATTACATATATCCATGTTAATTTACGTACAAAAATAAATGCAATTTCACAGCCTGCTTCAAATGTCATAGCAAGGAGTGCAAATGGTTTCCGCCCAATAATCTTATCACTGATTGGGCCAAAGGGAATCGAAAAAATAACTGATGTACCCATTCGAATTAGGGAATAGATTGAAGCAGCCTACGGGAAAAGAATGTCAAGAATGACTCTTTGGTTACGAGGAGGTACCGACGAGGCATCTGTAACACAAGCAATGTCAGCAAGCCAGTACTGACGATACACACTAGAAGTGGAGGCAAGGAACCAGCAGCCTCTTTTTATGATTCAGTATAAAAATTAAGTGTTAGATAAGTACGTCATTATAAGAGACAGCAGGAAGTCAGGGTGTTTTCTTGGAGAAAACCTGCAGCAAAAAAATTACAGGTACAAGAAAGGAGGACATCAACGTATATGATTTGAAAAAGCTAACAATCATCACAAAGAAGTTCTTCACTCTACTTGTGAGTTGCTTTTTTGGGGTGGGTGAGCGTATACAATATGGAACCCATACTTTAGAGGCCACTAATGCAAGATGCTCTGGTGGAAGATTCCAGGTTCGTTCTTGGGCAAAAAGGATTGTAGGAATTGTGCACATAATGACTGCGGCACAATAAAGCCCGCAGATGAGTTCTGTGGAAAGATCAAACGAGGTCAGCATAAAACCTTCCAAAAGGTGTTAGAAGGAGGTCAATAGAACTGGCCAAGTTACCAATTGTAGTCCCTCCAAGAGTGGCAATAGAGGAGGATGCAGAGCCCATCCCATGCTGAGAAGAAGGGCATATGTCAGGGAGTAATGCTGACATTGTTGATGAACCAATAGCAATTCCAGTGAATGTGGTGAAGTAGCTAAGCAGAGTGATTGACATTTTTTTGTATGAAAGGAAATACCCCAGAAGTAACACGGAGAGAGCTTCAAATATGTCCCCAAACAGAAAGCCAAGGAGTCCAATTAAAATTACAACCGATGCAAGGATCACAAAAGGGCGCCGTCTTCCTTTTCATTTTGTTAGAGGACAAGAGTAACTCAAGAATAAGAATAAGAAACCTAAACGACTTGTACATCTGTCACTCCAATAGATACACGCAACTCCAGAAAGCTCAAAAATGATGCTAATGCCACCAGCAATTCCAACAATCGAAGCAGCACCAACAGGTCTGAGTTCCCGCACCACTGCTGGAAGAAGGATGCCGGATAGACTACCAGAAATATGAATATACAATCTCGAAATATAATATAACCACTATGTCATAATATAAATGGAGGGTCGGGGGTAGCATTCAATTTGTAACTTACCTTTGCTGAATGACGCCGCTCCCAATAAGCCATGTCATACTAAGCAATAGTCTCCACCACGGCTTCGGCGATATGAATTCGGTCGAGTCCAACTTGTCATGATGATGATGGTGCTGGTGATGCCGCTGCCGCCCCGCGCCCCCGCACTCACACCCACCATCACCCTCACCCCCTTCCTCCGACGACGCTGCCTCCTCCTCCTCCTCGATGTGCTGCTGCTGGTGGTGGTGGTGCTGAAGCAGCGGGGTACACGGGCTCCCTGCTGCCTCTGAAGCCTCCTCGTCCTGCTCGTTGCTTGTTGTGGTAGTCCTCATGTGATTCGTCGTTGTCCTTCGGAAATGTGGGAACAAGCAAACAGCTGTTTTCGGTCCTCTGGGACCGCAAAAATTGGGTTCAGAGCAGATCTTGATGCAAAAGTCCCATGGTAGGAGGTCGCCTTGCCATTGTGTTTCATCATTTTTGGGTTTTTGGTGGTGGACGTGACAGTACGGCAACTTTTGATTCAAAAAATCTTCACCTTGGAGGCGTGCTTTTAAGTTATGGGATTTTGTTGTTGTTGGTTGCAGTGGTAGTGGTCCTAGCCCTCTTTGGAAACATTAGGCCACGAGAGAGTGGCTCGAATGAGATGAAGGCCTTGGGTAGGCTGGTTATTCTGGTGAAGGACTTTGTCAGCATGGTGAATGAAGGGTGCTCAAGGTCACCGGCAGTGAGGCAGCAGAGGTCGACAGCAGACACTGTGGATTCGCAGTTACCGGGGGACTGGTGGAAAGACGGTGTGAGGCAGAACCCAGTGGTTGAGAATGTGGAACCCGATGGCGCGCTTCCGGCGATACTGGGGGGTGCTGTGGGGTCGTCGGCACTGTAGACTAAGTAGTCGCCTCTCTCTTGGGTGTGGATGTGGTTGTCCCCAACTATCTGGGTGTATATGAACAAGGGGATTGCGGTGTCTGTGCCTGTGGTTAGGTTGACTATGAAGCTGGTGGAGGCGTCCCGCAGTACCATGAATGGAGCACCTCTATGAGACCAGAAAAGCCCTGGGATGTAGTGCGAGCACGTATCTAGCAGCGGGCCGGAGTACTCGATGGTCCTTGTGATGGTTTCATATTCGCCTTGGTACCACCGAGAGAGGTCCGCAGTATGTACGCGCAGTGAATCCCAGGGGTAGTCAAGGAAGGTAAGTTCATTCCCATAGGCTATTGAGGAGTCACTGTGAGAAAACTGGAAGAGTGATGTAAATATGGACTTCAATGGAAATTGCACGTGTGGCTCTTGCTGAGGAACCGCCTCTTTCACTTGCCAAATGTGAAAGCATTTTGCAGGTTCTGTGTAAGCCACAATCCAGTTTTGGTTACATTTAACATCGAACTTGTTAATACAGTGAGCAAGTGATGTTGTCCAGGCCGTTTTCTTGTTACAACCCAGCCTTCTACCAACGAATTCTTCCCTCCATAGCAAGAAAGTGTCGGTATATCCATTCTCCGGCCTCTTGTCCATCATCAACCATACGCTGCCATACTCGTCGAGCTGTCCAACCACCTGGATTGCAGCAAGTGACTGCTCATACACACGCCACGGATTTTCGCAAATACTGCCAATCGGTGACAAGCAAAAGGTGTACAAACCAGAAGCAGCCTCAAAAAACAGCCTACGGCGCGCACAAGGCCGCAGTCCCAAAACGTATTTGCCAATCTCGTGCAGCACAAACGAAGTGACACGAACTGCTGGAGAATTGACACCACAACGGGCCACAGCCGCCGCACACAGGGCCGCTGCTTGGCCTATGGCATCGCATTTAGGAGGCGGCTGGAGAAACACAACATCTTCCATACTGTCGTAGACACAACGTCAACGTGCACGATTTTCGCTCAAAGGGATGTGATGCCCCTCGGTTTTTTTTTTTTTTTGGATTTGTGATGTCTGTTTGACAGCTTCACTTGTTGGGAGTTGGCACTAGTTGCCTGCGGTGTGTGTCATTGGGAGAATCTGACAGTCTCAGGAAGACAAGTGCCTCTCCAACTGCAGAAACCCAAAATCAAACAACCAAAAAAAAAAAAAAAAACCCACCCAAAGAGCGTGGTGCCGCGGATAAACGACAACCAAGTCAACAAAGCAACGCACACCGACACCAGCACAACCTAGATCTCGACTGCGGAATGAGGAACGCGTTTGGTGGTGACGACTCCGGGAGGAGAGCGGAGGAGTTCTTTTCCATGACGAGGAGCACCGGCGGGCTGCCTCCTCCTCCCCCGCCTTCATTTCTAGGGGACTTTGGCACAGGCATCAGCCTTGGCGGCGCGTCGGGGCTACGGCTGAGGATGGAAGGCGAAATTGAGGGGAAGGCAAAGGTGGCGGGCACTGATGGCAAGGACGGCGACGTTCCAAGTTGGACCAGCTCCCAGCTGGAGTCCACCAAGGAAGAAGACTCAAAGTGGCTGTCGATGAGGGTGGGCTTGACTCGTTATAGAGAGACGAACGGCACTAACTAGCGATTTAGGAAGAAAGTATCATTTTCAATGAAAGCTACTGCACAAAGAAATACATGGAGCTAACTGACGATGACCAAAACGACCCTGATGCAAAGCTCCTGTCCTTTTTAGATGAAATTTCCGAAGATTTAAAGTCTAAGCCCCTGGAGGTATTTTTCTTTCTTTGGGCTTCTGAAACGAAATACAGAAGCACAAGCACAAGAAATCCTTGGACAGTGAAACCAGTTGGAAAATTATTCTTGGGTCATCTCCATCTGTCCCTTCAGCAGACCATGATAGTGATGATATTGGTAAAAGGGCTGCAAGACAACTTTTGCAACAGTTGCTTCAGCTTTACCGGAGGTTCGCCATTTTTTTTATGTATCTTTGCCTGAGGTTTTTTAAGTCCAGGGTTGGCATTTGCCTCTGCATTGCAAAAGCGCATGATGGTTCAAAAACGCATGCATACGGCTTATATGCGCGAAAGTATGCGCAAAAAGCAAGACAAGGTATAGAATTCCACTTCATGCAAAGGAATTTAACTGCAGTTAGACTAGTAACCAAGTCAGTAGCACTGGAAGCAGTAAAACTCCTTCAGCACCTTTTGTTGTCCGATTGGCTTTGATGAGCACATTCCAACTTCTTCAATCACTTGAATCTGTTCCAGGCATTAACCATGCAAAACTTTGCACAGATATACTTGGGACACTCATTGATATCTTGAGTGTGTATATGGTTAGTTTACACTTCATAATATTTTCTACAGAAACTGTTGGACCATTGGGATTACATGATGAAGCTCAGGATTGCATATCCATGGTTTTGAAATTCATATTATCACGCCCAGAAAAGACACCTCAAGTCTTTTACTTCCCTGACCTCTTCTAAAGTAGTTAATGTAATAAAAGATTCTGGAAGCTCTTACTGGTGTTTCTGTATTGCTTGGAGATACAGATAAACTCTTGGAGCTTATAAACATCCTCCTCTCAGTGAAACAGCTTCAAACTGCGACGATGTCTGAGGGATCCTGTGCTGACTCCATCCCTAAAATTGACACGTGGCCATTTTTGCAACACCTAGCAAATCATAACTTGGATATTACTCTGTCTGTCATGCTCCAGAAAGCAGTACAAGGTTATTCCCCTAATTTCCAATACATTTCACTTAACAGAGAATTCCCCAGAATTTTTGACATCTAATGCCCCTCCTGAGCCAGTTCCAACCTCGCCAAGTGCCAATGGGCCAAGTGTTTCCTTGGTTTGCAATTCCTCACCAGTAATAATATATCTAAGATGTTGCAGCCATCATGGAGTGCCATTGCTTCCGATGGAACTCATATCTTCATATTAGATGATACAAATGGTACTTTGAATAATCTCTTAAGGTGTCTCATAAAAACTAGGTCTCGTCAAGGTTGGCACTGGCTTCAATAACAGCATTCAAGGTCATGTCTATGACTGTAATTCTGAGCTTAAACCAAAAGTTGCCAGCAAGAAGAAAAGGCACTTTTATTTTCAATCAATTCACCCATTGTAACTCCCCAAGGTGGCTTTGTTGTATTGGGAAGTTTCTCTATGCATCTTCCATTGAGGAGGAAACAACTCCAGCAAATCCTGCCTCATCATCTGAAGGAGCCCCAGCAGAGCGACCAACCTCAGTAAGTGATGATGTCCAGATGGAGAATTCTCAGTCTGCAACCACCTTTGTGAGCATCACTGTCATATCCTGTGACACTCTTCAAGTTGTCAAGTCCATAAAGTGCTGTTTACCTGAAGTATACACGACCTCAACAGCACAAAAACAATCCTCAAATTCCAGCTCTTCCAGCCCATACACACTTTCACATTCTGCCTTTTGTTCAGGTGAGGCTGGGCACCTAACTTCTTTCTTTGTGTTTACTCTTTGTTCAGATGGACAGTTTATTTTCATTCAAACGAAGAGAGAGACCAAGGAATCTACAACAAACCCAGCACCAGTTGTGGTAAGTTACAGTGGCAGTGGCAGTATTTCTTCAGGCGCTTCATCCCCCTCGTCCACCAAAACTTCTTGGTGGCTGGAGGTCTTTGATCCATCTGTGATAACAGGTGATGGGAAAACTGCAAAATAAATGTCATTTACACATTTCAGATGAAACTGCAAAACACATTAAATCTCTAGAACTTTTCGGGCCAATGCCTGAGTCAACAATCCTGCCAGCCAAACACACACCAAAGACATCAGACCCAAAAGGGACACCAGGTTTGCCTCTGCACGTTTTATTCATTCTTCTAACTCGTACTCGTACAGAACCTGCATTCACTGCCCAGCTATTTGAAAAGGGTTACCCATATGCCACCCCAATGCAATATGTGGTTATGTGTCCCCCCGAGGCCTGTAGCAGCACAACAGATTTTATGGGAAGAGTTTTTTCTCTTGACACTGGAAAACACTTGTGGGATGTCAACATGCACACAACCCCATTTGGCAAGTGTAAATTACCAGTAAATCTGACTCACACACCTTAGGATTAAGCACATGTTATGACAGTGTGAACGATGTACTATGGAACTTTTCACTGAAGCATTCACACGTCGGCTGGTGGGCGAACATGGGTCCAAGGAATAAGACTGATATAATCCCGGAATCACTCTTTGCTCCTTCTCTCAAACTGCTGACACCTCTTCGTATGAACGCTATCTTTATTGTCTTACCTGACCCACAACGAAGAAACGGCGGGAATTATTCTTAGTCACATGGAGCGACTGGCGCGACAGCACAGCAGAAATGAGACTGAGGACAAAAACCATTCATTTGACTCATTATCTCATCCTCTTTGTCTTGTTGTGCATCCCGTTCCGTCGTTCTTCAGGTGTCTATTTCCATCTTTGTATGACAGCTTTATTTTAACATTTTCACAGTACAATTCATGAAGTTTTGACAAAATTGGTGGAACTATTCCTACACTCATCTTCAAATGAAAAGCCACTCGCAATCAAAATGCTAATTTCCATATTAAGAGTGGTACATTGCAACATCAGGTCTCTGATTGTAGAGCCACCTCCATCCGTTGACGCGGGTATGTTATAGTGTAGTGAGATATGTATGACTCTCATTTACATTATGTAGAACTAGCTGTCCTCCTTCAAAAACTTCGGTGCCAGCTTGTGTCACTCCTTTCTTTACCAAACTCATCTGGTGAAGCCGACTTGCAGCAGGTCATATGTGCCACTCTGGCTAGTGGTCTTAATTTATTTTACCCCACTCGAGAAGATCAGCGAAATCTTTTACTCGATCTGATGTCCGCAACTGATGTGTGTTTCTCCATTACAAAGGATAGACATTAATTCGGAACACAGGCACAAAATAAATTGATTGAAGCTGTATTCACTGAAATTGGGTCCCATTCACTTGTAAAAGAGCTGTTGCAAGCGGATTCAAACCAAGAAGTACTGGATTTTTCCACAAAACATTGCATTAAAATACAAAAGAATAGCGCTCCGTCATGGGAAAGAGCCCAAAAAATCACTCTGTCTATCCTGGATTATGTTTTTTCGGAGGCAAAGCAGAGTATTGTGACCCTGAGTTCTCTTCAACACCTCATCTCTACACCATTAGTTTCACCAGCCCTGAGGTATTCACCTGGAAACTTTAACCTACTTACCAAACATCAGGATGCTAATGGCCATTCAGCGTGAACTTGTAAGCTATCCTAAATACCAACACCTCTTGCTGCAGTTCGCAAAATATGCCCTGACGAAGAGCACGGAGTTGGTAAATTTTGTCCTGACACAGAAGAACACAGCTGACAGTACCCGCTTCGAGAAGAACATAGATGCGGCAGTGAGAAATTCTTTCCTGGGAAACTGCATTCCATCACTTCTTATTACTCTATGCAGGTATACTCTTCCTCCCTCCCCTTTCTTCACTAAAGAAATGAAGAAAACAATTTTGCGAACATACCCAAGTTGCGGGTGATGTACTACCAACACTTCTTGAGTTAATCTCGATCCTTGGAAAATTTAATGATAGATTACCGAATGTTAGCTCTTGCGACAAGAGCTACTTTGAACGAGTTCAAGTATCAGATAACCTCCCTCTCTTCAAGCTCATCCAGATTAGAAATCTGACGAGCAAAGAATTGTCATTGAATCTCAGCATCCCTATCCCCATGGTGCGAACCAAGTCAAGAGGTCAGTAAAAATCCCTGGAGCAGAGGCACTGTGCCTTACATTCAGCTCCAAGTGCCGCACAGTCAGTTCTTCTGATGCCCTTCAGGTACATTACTTTAATTTCCTCCCCCTTCTCATTTAAACAGGTTCTGAAAGGCTCATCCGAACCAATCAACAACAAGCCGGCTTTCTATGAAACCTCTTTTCCAACCTCTCCTATTGTGGTTCCTGGCAACCACATAACTTTTGACTTCAGGTTGGACAAACATGTATTGCAATAGTACTTACAAGTTCACAGTGCTTCCACAAAACCAGACTCCCCCATGAGCCCCCTCCAGAAGTCACAGCGATGGGGGTTCAAGTGCGTTATAGTCGGAGTTGGAAAAGGGGCCTCCATGCCTCTTATTGGATCCTGGATTTTAGATGTGCAATGTGTTGCGGTTCTCTTGGCTTCTCGCATCACCATGTTGAATGTAGCTGCTGAACCTGCAACAGAACTGGAAAAGGATAACAGATTTTGGCTTAAGGTGTGGAACTCCCAAAAAAAAGTTAATCTAACAAAAAATTTTGTAGGACAAACTCCTGCTTGGTGGCTTTGTTGTACCTTTGTCACCACATAAGCCGTGTGCCCCTCCAGCAGTTTCCCCAGTATCATCTGCAGTTCAAGTTTCCCCAGTCCCTTCTGTGCCTACAGCATCTCTGTTTAGTGAGCATCCCCTTGGAATCAATCCGTTCATCAGTGAGATATTAAGTGGTGAGGGTACAGGCGGGGCCTGCCTTCAATGGGTGCAAGCACATGCTTCCGGTAGAAGTCGCTACAGCAGGCTTGCCAAGTACTATACAATATTACACCATCTAAGCCCATTTACATTTCTACAGGCAAATTGAACAAGTTGAACGACATGTGGCAGCAACACTCATCCACCACCACAAAGATATTCTTGCAGATGAACTCTCTAGGCACAGGGACTGGTCGCCTGCGGCAATACTGCCACCTCGCCTTATCAAGTCACTGTCAGATGTTGGGACCAAGATGTCACAGGTTGAACTGCCAATTTTCTTAATCCAGTTAACAGTGCATAGATAACTGGTTGGGTAGCATACACACTACAACGGGAAAAAGAGTGGAATCAGTCAATAGATGATAAGGAGCCAAAGAAAGACTTTTTTGAAAGGCATGCTCTTCTGTTATCCCAATAACCAACAATATTCTTTAGGTTCGCCAATGTTCCACAGACACTAAAAGAAATGTGTGAAATCAAGAGAGTGGAGTATTCTAGTCTCGACCAGAATGCAACTATCACTAGGTTATGGAATACTCTGCAGGAGGATATTGAACAGCATAAACCGTTTGTCTCCCTTTTTTTCGTTCTGTCATGTTGATGATCAATCACAGTTACGTACCTGTGTCTCAAGTTGTTGTTGGCCGATGCAAGTTTCTCTTGTCTCTGGTGCCCTCTAAACGTGTTGTGAAGCCAACCAATATTCTTAGGAGGTGGATTTTCCCCTTCTCACAATTTGTGCTCAGTAAAAATAAGGTCTGCAAATCTAGCCTCACATACTCAGGATGGGATGGAAGTTGATTCTATCAGACATTCTACTCCTGCCCCTGTGAAGAGATCAAATACATGTAAAATTTATTCTTTATTTTTCCTGGACAAACAAAATTAAAGATGATCCCGATATGGATAAGCACAAAACAAAAGAAGACGACCCTTCAATGTCACAGGAGGGTGGGATGCTAACACTCTTAGAAGCCTACAAGAACTGGTACAACTTCGTTGTGGTCTCTACTCTCCACCAATCACTTAAGGAAACAATGGCAATCTGAGGCCCATACAGACAAAGTTCATAGACAAACCGACCCTATGGAAGCCGTTTCAGTCTTCCTGAAAAGCTCAGTTGACGTTGAAAAGCTATTCACTTGCCTGTGCTTCCAGTCAAAGCGGGCGTTCAGACGCTTAATTGGTACTGAGTCTCCCATAGACGTTGAAAATATTAACAGCAATAGGACTACAACAGCTTGCCTCTCTTTTACCTCAGGGTAGTCTCTCCTGTGTCAAGCACCAAATACTTTGTCCTATCTCGCCTCCTCTAGCTTTTGGTGGACATGTTTTAGACAACATTCAGGTTTTTTTTGCTGACCACTCAACACGTTTGCTTACAGCTCTAAGCTTGCTGGGCATGAAGCTGTCACACAGGCAAGAACAATTTTCCATAGTATTCTTCATACAGTTGCAACTGGTCTTCGGAAAGATGAAACTGGTAAACTTGCAGTACAGCAGAACTATAATCCTAACACATTTTAGATAGTATCACCAAGTTACTTATGCTAAGGTTGTGTAGTACCGCCTTTGTGAAGGAAGACGCAACCCTCCTCCAAAACTTGGATGTTTTTAATATGCTTCTTGAGTTGGCTGTTAAGAAACCTCAAGGCCTTGTAAATATCCCAGGTTTTTCCCTTTCCCTGATCTTCTGCCTAGTTCGAAAAAGCATGCTGGATTGTCTTCTGTTATTTGTGTGCAAATGCAGCATCATGGAAGTTAACTGCCACATGCATTGATTCTACTTCCACTGTAACTACAGACGATGTTGGCTTCCAGCTTCAAACAAGCATTGTCAACTTGATTTGCTCAACCCTGAAAGTATAGTACTTTATTTTGAAATTTTCTAACAGAAGCAGTCTCTGTATCAGGAAAATGAAAGAGAATCCCAATGTTACGACTTAATGCTACTTCTCCGCTTATTTGCCACAACTCAAGCTGCCAGAAGGTAGAGATTTCTTTATTTTTTTTGAACTTACCATTCAAAAGGGCTCTGAGTAAGATAGACAACTTCCGGTGCCTTGTACTTAGTGTTACAAGTGCCACCTCCACTCCCCGACAAAAGCTCTTGGCTCTTTCCATGTGCAAGCAGTTTTTACCTTTCTGTGAGTTTTGTACCACTTACTAAAACGGTCTTACGACGGCTAGTGGTTGACATCAGTTTGGTAGAAATGCGTAGTGTCATGTCTGGCATTTTGGGATGTCTTGGAGTACATCTCATGCTACCGATTTCAGCTCCTGGTATTTATCCAACAATCTTTTATCATTGGCCCATTTTGCACTAGAGGATACGCAAATGGCAAACGTATCAGCTGCACCAACAGTCACTACGAATGTTAGCACTGGAAATCAAACCGACCGATCTCAACTGACTGGGAGCACTGCTGGGGATGAGGACAATCAGCCTTCTGCTGCACAACAGTGGCACCTCTACCTGATTTCGTACGGTTCTTCCTCTTCTTCTTCCAATGCCAGAAAGCTGATGGAAGTCTGCCACACTGCTGGAATTCTGGTAAACCCCTTTTCTAAGAGTGTGGGTAGAAACCTAATCTGACCCAGGATTCATTTTTACCTGCTGCAGCAGCTACAAATTCCAGCTACAAACGACAACTTGCCGAAATTTGGGCAAAGCAGTTCATTGAATCCCTGGATCATGTTGGCATCCTATTTGATTTCATCTTTTCGTAGAGCTAATTAATGTAGGGACCACAACTTCTGAAAGCAGGCAGCAAAGCTGACTGCGACAAGATGGCGAAAGCTCTTGTATCAGATCAAGGATATGCCGGAACTGTTCTTGTCATTCCGGCACCAACTGAGGCCACAGACAAAACCTCAACTGATTTGAGAAAAGCCAAATTGCAGAGGAACAATGTCCGTCAGGAAAAAGGGCTTTACCAATCTGCACAGCCAAGATATGGATGCTCAACAGCGATGTCTGTAGCCAGTGAATGTGTTAGCTTGTTAAGAATGCTTCTGTCACTTCAAAAAGTATCTTCTATTGGTGGTGGCATATGGTCCACGGAATGCACTAATCTTATAACCTCTGGAATGTTAGAAATCACTCCAGGTACCCAATAATTACTGTATGTTAGATGCTGACTGGAATAGATGTCAAGTACACACAGGCAGAATCAATTCAGCGTGGGGTTGCTGCACTTGCAGTTTGTGGTGGGTTTGCGGAAACTTTGCGAGTGGGTGGCCATGTGGTGATTTCCCAACCAACAGCAACTCTGCACAACAAGACAGGTTGGTAACCTTTCAACCTTCGTAACCTGACAGCATTTTAAGGAGTCGTCACACACTACACTTTTGGTAGTTCCAAAGCACAAGTTCTTGTTGAAGGAGATGCCTCCAAGATTTCCCAGGAAGTGGATGTAATCCACCTTAAACCGGCACCAGAGACCCCTTTTGTGCCTGACATGCTACACATGACACCAAAGATTCTCAACCATCTTATGCTTTTGGTTGTGAATATTCATAAGAATGCTGTGTGTTTCCTTAACTCTCTGGAAGTACTCTAACACTATCCAAATCAGGTTATCGACTTGGCCACAGTCCATACAATACAACTTTATGCAACAAGGGCAGTTGCTAATGCTTTGAGGGATATGACTGTTCAAGACATGCTCTTTGAAAGTGAACTGCATTCCTCTTATATTGCTCATCTTGTGGAATGTACTCTGAAGGGAACACCAGGTAAGAGTGCTTTGCGGTTGAGGCTTCTTCTGAACTTTTCCATGTGAAGGAAGAAAACTTGCTGAGCTGGAAAATTCCCTCATGTGCCTCAGTGAAAGGATGTGGGAGCTTTCACCTCCACTTCATGTTGATTATCAAGAGCAAGGGATGTCAGCCCTTCTTCCTTATGCAATTTGTCCCCAGAAGAATGAGCTCCTCCCAATGTCCTGTTATGGTGGAAAGCTGCTGGGAGTAACTTTTAGGAGTGAAGACTTCTGTTCGTTTGAATACTCTGGAGTGTATGTCAATGCAAGTAACACCGACCTTATAATCTGTGTAGAAAAACAGGCCGTGTTGGTGATCCAGAAGCACTGGTGATGTCCCCAGTGCCAATACCGATGGACTGTGACTACTACTACGAGGTCACTCTAGATGTGGCCGACACTTCATCAATTTTGAAGTATGTGTTGTGCTTCTTTTTGTTTTTTTATAATGCAGTTTGTAGCATTGGGTTATGTCCGGAAGGTGCATCTGGGTGGGGAAATAACAGTTACCGATTCCAAGGGGATGCCAAGAAAACTTGGTATTATTTCATGAACCAAGGGCAATGTGTAACTTCACCCAGGTTTTCTAATGGTCAACGACAGAGATCAAACTACGGCGTTCCCGTTTCCTCTAAATGCACGATTGGGTGCCACTGGTCCAGTAAGGAGAAGTGCATTTCCTATACAAAGGATGGAAAACTTCTTGGTCCAGCCTTCAAGTTGGTTTTTACGCAACCCACCCTGCTTCTAATTAACATAGGCATGTACCTTCAATGCCAAAACTTGTTCCTGCCATTGGGATTGGTAGGGGAATCCGCGCAAATGTTAACTTCGGAAGTCGCCCCTTCAAGTAGGACGTTCGGCCCTTCCAACATAATCTCTAATCGCCGTAGATATCAAGTTAGTGGAAGTGGCAGTGCTGTTGTCTTAGATTCTGTTGCACAGGCAAAGAAAGAAGCAGAAGATATTGCCCGACTTGAAAAAGAACTCCGGGAGGAGGCTGAGAGGAAAAAAACCGCCTGGCTGGCTGAAAAGAAGGCACAGACTGATGCCTGCCAACAACTAATGAGAATGGGGTACATCCCTCCTCTCCTTGATGGGACTCACAAAGACAGGTTTACTAAGGAGCAATGTCTCTTCGCTCTGATAAATTCTGGATTCAACTTCAGTGGTAAATATATAGAGAAAAAAGCCATTCCCTCACTTTTATGTCAGAAAAACCAAAAAATGGCTCAATGTTGGATTTGGTTGGAAACTGGGTACGAATTGTTTTAGCAAAACGTTTTCTCACAACCGAAGATGCTTGAACATATAGGAAATGTTTCTGATGACGATTTGGCTGCGTGCATGGCTGAGATGAAGAAAAATGATGACGAGGTCCTTCCATTTGCTCCCCCATAACACTAACTTCCTCATTAGAAAGCCAAGGAATTCGACACAACGGGTGAAAAAACCAAGCCACCCTCAGAAAGTCAGAATAAGCCACAGACCTCTAGCACTTCAGTTCCCCCTGAGATCACGCTTCAGCAATGTCTTGATTCGTTTTCTCCTTCCGAGAGTGGGAAATATCAACTGGCCGACTTGTACTCTTTTAATGACGAGTACCTATCTCAAGTTCCCCAGTTTCTTTGAAACTTACATTGTAAGGTCTGCCGCGTTCGCCATTATCAATAAGATCGATCCTTGGTGGGAAGATGAAGGTCTACCTGAGATCAGAATGTTCCTGGAACACGAGTGCGTTATCTTATGTGTAACGTTGGGCCTTACGTAACTAGTAACCGACCTGCTTTCGAACTGGAGGAGAATATGATGTTATTGAGGAACAAGTTGACTGCTGGCAAGGAAGCCGAAGTTCTTGTATGTCAAAAATGTTTCGTTTTTTCCTATCTCAGTGGCCAAAGGGACTTATTTTGCGACTCACTTCAGAGAATCTTAGTTATGTACCATTAATTCAGAAGCGCTTCTCCAGTGGTGCTGCAACAAAGTCTATAAAGCTGAGCCAGGTACAATGGAACTACATTGAAACAAAAAACTAACATTTCACTTCCAGGCTCGAACTGGTGCAACCGTGCTTGTTTCCACAGCATTAGTGGACAGTTTACCCACGCATCCCATGTGGATGGAAGAAATGTCTTCTGTGAGCACTGTAAGACATATTGAAGAATTACTAACTCTATTTCAAAAGACACTGGGGCAACAAGGTGTTGTTAAATTCCTAGAACCCCGTGAGAAGCTTGTTCTTCTTCAATTCCACAACAGTGAAACTGCAATGACCACTGAATGGTGGTATCCTCTTACCCACCTTGAACCTGTGGCACTGAATGATGAATTTTCTTCGAGGAGCCAGACAATTCAGCAATGTACACCAAATTTAATAATATGAACTGACATAGGACTGCAGTGATCAGTGAGCATGGCAATTTAATCTCACACTACTCACGCAATGCGATTTTACAACTCGTTGCCCATCCACGCATACAGCTGTGCCTGCCTCCATTAGAACTTCCTTCCTTGCTAAAGCTTGTGTCATTTGAGCTCCTTGATTCCCAGCAGTCTCTCACAGAACCTGTGCAAGCTTCGGTGACACCAAGTTCGTCTCCTCTTTCTCTGTTCAAGGTATAGTTTTCCAACCAACTTAGTTTTAATGTTTAATTTACACAAGGGGAAACTCATGACAATTTTGGAGAGCGACACCTCCTTTTCCAAGCTGCTTTTAGGTGCATGTGTTAGTACAATAAACCGTGAAACAACCATGACCGCGACAAAAGTGGTGGTATTGAGATTTGCTCACACTGGCCTTCGTCTAACTGAAAGCAGATATCTCCACCCACAGGTGGTGCCCTAAATGCTGAACAAGTGTCCTTTCCCGATGCAAATGAAATCACAGTTGTGTTTGACCGCACCTGCACTTTATCTTCAGGAAATAAAGCTAAATTATCCATCTACAGCGTAATGTCCAATACTCCCAGTAGCACAACTCTTATTTTTTTCAAGGATGAAATATGCACCAAACTGCTGCACAGGTACACGGAGAAAGACTTGCTGTTCCCTCTGCGCTTCCGCGCGAACACACTTTTCATTAAAATGGAAACAGATCACAACCCAGAAAACCTGAAGTACAACACTCACTTACAAGTATTTACTCATTTCCCTCTTCATAAAGGTACAAAGTGGCATGTATCCCCAGTACATTCCAAGTGGGATTGGCACTATGGCTTGCAGATCTTCTGCTCGATGATGCAGCAAAATTCACTGACATACACGAAGTGTGTGAAGAATTATTCACAGCGGCTCTGAAGTACGTATATGTTTCCTCAGTGCCATTCCCAGCAAAGGAAATCTTCTTCAATTTGATCAAGAAGATTTTACGGATTGCAAACGCAAGAGGTTCCACTCTTCCCAGCAAAATCCAGAGGCACTAATCTACAACACTTCACCAGATTATGTTCTCCCAATTCAACATCTGGATCGGCTAGGTGAGGAAATGGTCTCTCTGTATGGCTCTGATCGCCGAGTTACAAGGCCTGGGTTGCACACAACCTACTTCCAGTCGCTTATAGAATTAGCTTTAATTTCCAAACAAGTGTGGTCCATGTTACCGGAGGAAGTGAGAGCTTCTCTGACTCCCCCTCCACCCGTCACACCAACCCCTGCCACACCCACAGAGAAGACAGACTCCCAGTCATCAGTCATATCACCAACTGTAATGCAGATGTCAATTGCAGAGGCAACCACTGCAGCTCTTGCTTCAGCAGCTTTGGCTGCCTCCACACCAAAAACCTCTGATCCCATATTGCCAAGTAATTTGTTTGGCGTCAAGGTCTCCCCGGACCAAGATGACACTGCTCTTGCCGTTGCCCTGACCAAGACCTTACGAGACAGTGTGGAGAAACTAGAACCGGACGGTGCTGATGAAGGGTTGGTACACGTGTCTTACTTTATTCATTTTGACCAATATTCAGATCAGAGCAGCCCGTGGATGATGATTTTGCTCTTGCAATTGCGCTCTCTCTTCAATCTGTGTGTTCCTTGAAAATTTTGGCTTCGTTTTTACCAGTTTGTGTAATAGGTGGAGGAGCCAAAATCAAAGGATGACAGCCAAGAACCAAAGGAGACAAAGGATCCCGAAAAGGCGCCGGATGCCCAAGATATACCAAGCAGCCCAGAAACCATGGAGTCCCCGGCGGTAGGGGAGTCAAGTTCCTCATCAAGCTCGCAGGAGGAATCTGCAGCTGCAACACCAGGCTCTTCACCAGCCAACACAACTTCTCCTAAGGAGGCGGAAATCCCGGAAGTTCCAAAGCTTATGGAAGTGGACGCTTCGCAGGTGTCTAATACAACGACGCCTTCAACTGTTCCCGTTGTTTCGACTCCAACTGAAGCAGTAGTACCACAAGATGATAAGAAAACTGAGGTCAGTGAATCTCTTCCAAAGGAACAGACAACTACACCATCCCCTACATCAGCAGAGAGTTCCATTCCTCCACCTCCTCCACCCCCTCCATCTTCAAGTTCGTTGAAAGAATCTATGAGTAAGCTCCTCCTTTTTTTTTTTTTTACTCCATAACCTTCACGCAGCTGGGATTAAGATAGGGTTGAAGCCTCAAAAAGCACCGTTTTCGTCGGGTAATACTACAAGATTTATACTCCTCCATTCATCCCCTTTAGTTGCAAACTCGTCCTGGTTCACTGAAGTCACTGAACTGTACTTCTTCGCGCAGTATCTTTCCGGAAAGGTACCACATGACTCGCCACAGATGTTACCGATTTGGAAGAAGTGTTATGAAGCCTCAACAAAGGTAACGAGTTACTGGTCAAGAAACCAACCGTAATAATGGTACAGGAAACTATAAAAGAGCGGATTGTTTGTGTGGAAGGCTTACCTACAGTTCCTGAGGAATCGGCTGGTAGCTCCCCTTCTTTCACTTCTTTCATACTAACAAAACTCGAGGGGATATTGGTGGTCTACTTTTCAAAATATTCCGAGTACACTGCAAGCTATGGGGAGGGCCCGACTGGCGCGAGTGTATCTGGTTACCGGTAGATGCAGACACACACAAGACCATGGGGTAAAAGTTTTCCTGTAATGCCCCCTTTTTAGTTTTAACCCTAATGACAGTTACGCCTTCGTTGAAGTACTATGTTCTGAGAAGGTTAAAGATGTTGTAAGGAAGATAAACAAGACCAAGTTACCCGTGAGTAATACAATACTCCTCCCCTCTATCTAATATTTGCCCAAGGAACCTCATAACTCCAGCACCTTGAAGGTGACCAGGTTCCGGCCAGATCTGGAGCAGTCAAACGATCCAAGAGTCTCCGCTGTATGCTCTACTTTCTGTTTACTTCTACTCACACTTTGTAGTATTGCATGTCGAAGTTAATTACCAGAAGTAAAGAACTCACTTCACCCGCATCATCTGCTTTAGAAACACTCTTTTCCATATTCGGCAAGCAGTTCCCGGTACTTAACCTTCTCGGTTTTGTATAGTACAACCTAACAATCCGCCAGGGTATGATCACACTTCAGGAACTTGATGCATTGCAACTTGCGGGTGCAGGAAAACATTTTACCGACGATGAATTGGCTGTGATTCGCAAAGACAAAGATTTGAAACAGCTGGCAGAAAATCCTGGTAACAGACTCCTTCTTTCTCTGTCCTCTTAAATACCGTGCAGAGACTTTTGGCATACCCTTGAATTCATTCAAGCAACTTTATATCAACAGTGCTATGGTTGCCCCAGTTGAAACTATGGATGAACTCTTCAAGCTTGGATTCGACTTCCATCTGTACCCTGACCACTTTATGTCTGTCGATGATGCCGTAGCTGCCATGGTGCGGAATTCACTTTTAACATCGCACTGAGGTAAAACGCAGAGTAAATGGGAGCGATCCACAGATCGTCTTTTGATTGAAATTGTGGAAAGCACATACCAAGAAAAAGAAGTTCCCTCTCCTACATCACTCCCGGCAGACATGCTCTTACCCTCATGTATCTCATAAGACTACTTTTTACTCCCTCTTACAAGTTTCTTTCCAGTTGGTGACCTTCATAAAGTTCAAGCACCGATCCCCGTCACTCGATTCCGCTTCACCCTGTTGAAACTCTTCAACTCTTATGTTACTGCTGTTTTCCCTCTGCTTCAGCCATCATCTTCCGTACCAAAGCTCACCACCTCTACATTAGCCTCCCCAACCTCTGCTGCAGCTTCAACAACATCGAGCAAATTAGAGCAAATTGAATCCTTCTGTGATTTATCATCGGCAGTCTTTTCTTGTGGGAATCTCATCTTCCCTAAGAGCAAGACCATATTCTTCTTTGATGTACTGGAAAAAACTGGAAGCACATGCCCACAACCTGCTTTAGCAATCAACAGGCTCAAACTGGCTGCTAGTAAAACGAAAGGTTTGCATTGTACATACAATTTTCCAGGAGTAATCTACAACAGCGGCATCCGAAGGAGAGGAGCCTTCCCTTCGCTACACTATGTTCAGGGCAGCTTTCAACAAATTGCGAAATACGCACCCCGCCCTGTTGAGGTGTCGAAAACCTGCTGGAGAACACCACACAGCCATAAAACTCACCTTCAGAGGTGAAAATGTGGAGGGTGAAGGTAAAGCAACCTTGAATTGCGGAATAGTTATAACCAACATCTAGGTGGCCCATACAGACAGTTTTTCACTGAAGTGGCCCAAGAACTCCAGACGCAGTACTCAACGTCACTGTTCATAACATGCCCAACAACACATATGAAGTTTATTCCAAGACCTTCTTTCACAAGCTCCGAGCATCTCGAGATGTACAGACTAGTGGGGAGGATGATGGGCATCGCTGTGCGAACAGGAATTTACTTCTCTTTGTACTTGCCAGCATTCGTTTGGAAATCTTTGGTGAGTAACGAACTGCTGCAAAGAAAATCTAAATCCCACATTTAGCTCGATGTCCCTGCTACCTTAGAAGATTTTGGGGAAATAGACGAGTCCCTGGAAAAGGGTCTTAAATACGTAAAGCAGTGCAGTGATGAAGTAATTTAGTAACCCACCGACCGCTTCTAAATCTAACTCCAGGAATGCGCCGATCTAAATGATTTGTTTACTACAGTCTTGTCTGATAAGACGCAAGTAGAACTCGTGCCACAGGGTGCTATGATAGCCCTGACCCCAGAAAACCGTAAGCAGTATTTGCAACTTGTAGAGCAAGTGAGATTAAAAGAATTCGCCCAGCAGTCACAAGCCATGCGCCAGGTCCAACATGAGCCCAAAACGAATTTACAATCTTATAACTGTTCAGGGTTTGTTGGATATTCTGCCGGATCGACTGCTCCGCATATTAACTCCAGCGGAACTTGAGTGGAGAGTGTGTGGTCAACCTGCTATCGATGTTGCACTTCTCAAGGCATGCTTCAATCTTCTTTCAGGAACCACTTAACCTTTTATTACAGAGACACACAGAATACAACTCATTAATAAGCAGTGAATCTGATGTTATCAGATGGTTCTGGGAGGTTTTGGAGGAACTCCCCCAAACTGACCTGCGTTTGTTCCTGCGCTTCACTTGGGCCCAGGAAAGACTTCCTTCGGATGACGCTGACTTTGTTCGAACCCAAACCCGCTTGATGGTGAAGCCTATGTCTACCACGCCCTTCCCAACAACATCGGCTCCCACTTCTGCCTTGGCCGCGGCCTCTGCCTCCCCGCCTTCATCACCACAAACCTCCGATAGCAGTGACAGTACACAAGCACGCCAAGAAGCTGCACAAGCCCAGGCCCAAGCGAAACAAGATGCAATGTTCCCTAAAGCGGACACCTGCTTCTTTGCCTTCACCATACCCGCGTACTCTTCCAAAGAAATCCTACGGTAACCCTCCCCTCCCCCGCAAAAACCAACACTAACACACCAACCCACTACAGGGAGAGACTCCTCCTGGCAATACACTCAGACTCTGACAGCATGAACGCGGACACTACACACAGAGGGGACCAGTTCATGGAGCCAGGGCGCCGGTTCAACCGGTTCACAGGCGGCAGTGACGAGTTTGTGGACGACGAGGAGGAAGAAGAGGAGGAAGATGAACAGGAGGAGGACGAGCCCAGCGGCGACGACAACGAGGCCAGCAGTGACAGCAACTCGGACGAAGGAGACAGATAAACAACAAGAAATACCAATACACTGTAGGCAACATTTCATATCCACAACCCAACCACGCAAAGGCACGTTGTTAAGTCCTAGTTCAAACAAATATTTGTTTTATTTCTTCCTTGTGTGTGTAATGGGCACCCAATAGTAACTCGACAGGGGAAAGCAATCTTGGAATTTCCCGTGCCACAGACCAACTTGGTACAGCCATCATTCCCTGAGATCCGATTCGAGAACGGATTCACCAAGCACCTCTAGGAGGAGAAGGTGGCACTCACATCAAGTGAATGCGGATCTGATACAGAGGTTGAACTGGACCACTCTCACAAAAAACAAAACTCAGCTTAGTTGGGAAAACAGGGAAAAAAAAGGCGAGGAAGATGGCGGACATTAACTTCCTCAAGAAGGCCATCGACATCGTGACCAAGGTACGAGTGTATCATTGTCGTTCAATTTATAAATTGGTTGGGGCTGAGGCGCCTTGTTCATTGTGGGATGGGTTTGTAGGCTACGCAGGCCGACAGGGACGAAAATTTTGAGGAGGCACTCACTTTGTATCAAAAAGCGATAAAAACGTTTGCTATTGCAAAGAAATGTAACTTGTTGTTGTTATTCTTTGGGATTGGTTGATTTGGAGGAATATACAATTAAACCTAGTTAATGTTTTCTTGTTTGTTTCTTTTGTTTTGCTTTCGGTTTATTCCCCCCAGATGAAAGAAATCCGCGCACAAGGGAAACTATTGATCAGAAGGTTATACAATACCTGGAGAGAGCTGAAGCTATAAAAGAGATGCTAGACAATGCACCCAAGACACCTGTAGCAGCTGCGTCGGGTGCCGCTACAAAGTGTGTTTTCCCTATGAGCCTATTATTATGGTGCACCTTTGTAACTCATAAAAAAAAAAGGTCTGGCGGAGGAGCAGATGATGACGAGGCAACCAAAGATAAGGCAAGCCGGCAGGCTGCCTTGCATGGTGCCTTTTGTTCCCCTTCTTCTGTTCACAACTTTTTCTTACAAAAAAACCAGAGGCCATCCTTCAAGAAAAACCTGATGTAAAATGGAGCGATGTTGCTGGCCTGGAGGGAGCAAAAGAGGCTTTGAAAGAGGCTGTCATTTTGCCTATCAAATTCCCGCAAATGTTTACAGGGAAGAGGAAACCTTGGAGAGGGATTCTTCTTTTTGGAGTAAGCCTCCTCCCCTTCCCTTCTTACCTGATTAATCATGTAAAAAGCCTCCCGGAACAGGCAAGTCATATCTTGCCAAGGCGGTTGCCACTGAAGCGGATTCTACCTTTTTTTCTGTATCATCATCATCACTTCTTTCTAAATGGCTCGGCGAAAGCGAGAAGTAAGCACAATGCAACACAAACCAATTTTTAAAACACTGAACATAGGCTTGTTAAAACCCTTTTCGAACTGGCAAGAGAGAGGAAACCTAGTATTGTATTCATTGATGAAATTGATTCCCTCTGTTCATCCCGCAGTGACACAGAGAGCGAATCAGCTAGGCGTGTGAAGACAGAATTCTTGGTTCAGATGAATGGTAAGAACACCATACAACACTTTATCAGTCCTGAAATATTGTAGGAGTAGGACCAGATATGGAAGGTGTTCTCGTTCTCGGAGCTACCAACATTCCTTGGTATTTCGGAGTACAAAAAACGTATAAATAATAGGGTTTAGGGCTTTGGACCCTGCTATTCGACGACGTTTTGAAAAGAGAATCTATATCGGCCTTCCTGAGGCTCCCGCGCGTGCTACAATGTTTAAGATTCACATAGGGAACACTCCACACACTCTTACCATGGATGATTTCCAGGAACTGGGCCGTCTCACTGAAGGGTTCTATTCTTACCAACCCAGCAACTCATAACACTCATTACCATTTTACCATAGGTTCTCTGGTTCAGATATAGCAACACTTGTACGTGACGCCATGATGCAGCCTGTAAGATATGTACAAACAGCAACGCATTTCAAAAGGGTACAAGACTACACCTCTACACCTTCCCAAAATTTTCTAATACCAGAGCAGGTCTCTGGACCTTCCCGAACGAACCCGGCAGAAGTAGTGCATGACCTGTTAACGCCCTGCAGTCCCGGCGATCCCGGAGCTGTGGAAATGACCTGGATGGATGTGTCTGGAGATAAGCTCCTAGAACCAGTCATGAATAAGGTAAATAAAAAATACAAACAATCCCATACCGGCCTCCGAAAAACCATATTGCACTCCCCTCAACTCGCGTAGCATTTTATGACTCGCGCGCACCTCTATCAACACAACTTGATCTAACAACAAACACATCTTCAGAGGGATTTCCTTAAGAGCCTGCGCAATGCCCGGCCAACAGTTGGACCTGAGGATTGTAGGAGACAAATGGAATGGATGCAAGAATTCGGTCAGGAAGGCTAACACCAACAATCAATCAACAAGCAGAACAAACAATTAATGTTGATAAAAAAAAACCCAACTTGGCAATTTAACCAAGCGAAACAAAGTTGTCGGACTAGCGCTCCGAAAAAATTGAACCACTGACGTAAAGATCTGTACGAGTTTTCTGAGTCTGCGTCAGTTCTTGGAGTTGCAAAAATAAAAATAGTTTCCGATTTATAAACATTTTAAATTTGATTTTTGATAATTTCCGTAAAACCAACAACCCAAACATGGACAGGAAGAGAAAACCTACAGGTTTTGCCTTTTATGTCACTTCGATAGACCGCGAACTGTACGAGACTCGTTCAAGAGACCTTTCACAGCGAAAGGTCTTCGAACATGCCGTACAGGTTCAGCGGATTACGATTTGCTTCCCGGACGAGCTCGAATCTATATCGTGCATCGAAATGTGGATGCACGCTCAGGGATTCGAACTAGCATTCGGGAGGTTACATAGCACGCGATCCATCCGCTTTACTACACGTCTTCGGTATTACTCACATCTTCACAGCGACTGACTACTCAAGTGAAGGATCCTCGAGCGAGACCTCTCCTGCAAAGAGCCCTTCCCGCAAGCGAACCAGACCCGACGGGGTGAAAAAGCAAATGGAGAAGTTGGGTGGACGGTTCTGCAGAGAACACCTTTACACTCGACTTCCACGTACTGACATGGAACGGAACTTATTGAGCCCAAGTCCGGCTTATTCGTCATACTATGAAAGCTCTCCTAAGAGTTCATACCAATCTAAGCAAGACTACCGGGGATTCTGGAGGATTGGATCAACAACTCAGCACTCTCAGACAGGCCGTCGCGTGATCTGCTGTGTGGAACAGCCATCAATCGGCAACGGGAACTCGGCCAAGGACTACCTCCCACTGCTGTGCAAATCCTGGCTGAAGGTTTGCAGTGAATTCGATGCCTCTGTGGATCCTGGTACAGTCCTGCGCCTGTCAACAGGGGAACCACTCACCGAAGACAACTGTTGCCTGATAAATGAAACCGAGACAGGGAAGGGCAAGCTAGGATTCCAAGGAAGATTGTACCTGAGAGTGTTTGTGAAGAGCATTGACTCCCCTACATCCTATTCCTGGGTCAGGACTCCTATGTGCATAGGTTACTCTTCATGTTTTCGTGTTCGAAGGTTGACCTGTTGATTTAGTTACCGATCCCTCTCTCGAACATCAGTCTGCAGTTCCGATGCCTGCCCAAGTTTTGGATCCGTTCGATCTTGGAACTGTCATTCCTCAGGAATTCAACAGCTTCCCTCTTGGAGTTGCCTTTACGGATTCACTGGAGTACAGTGGTTTGTTTGGCACATACCCAGGGGCCATTGGTGTTCCTTCCCTGAGTGGAGAGTTGTTAACAACCACTGATCCCCTGGGGGAGTCAGAGTACCAAGAAAGTGATTTCACACCACTGCCCCTCACTCCCTGAACCACTATACTGTAAAGCAATGTAAATGAAAAGAAAGGTTGTTTTAAGTTACCGGTGCTCCCACCAGCCCGACTCGTCCCTATAAATAATTCCAGTGAGGGACGCGGAACAGTTCAGGGTGGGGAAAAAAATAACGAAGTTGGGCGGCAGACTGCGGCCGGCGCAACGGTAACCCGAGAGTGCTCATTGTGGGTCTTGCTAAATGTGTCCTCTCAGCAGAAAAGTTGTGTCTCAGGTTCCCGGGATACTCGACAGGATTAATTAATTAAACAAGTCGAGCGAGTCAACGGTGAGTGGCGAGACGAGATCTGCGGAAAGACGACAAGTATAACGATGGACAAAGGCAAAGAGGGGGACGATGGTGCGGTGGTCGACGACGGTAGTGGCGGAGATGCGTCTGCTCACAATTTTCCGGCCCCGGCGACATCGCAATCTCCTGTGAACGATAGTGACAAAATGCTGCTATCGTATCGGCCTGGCTTTTCGCTTTCGTTTTGTACTTAATGTCTGCCAGACCGTGCAGAAAACGCAAGAAAGGGGACCCTGCCAGAAAGGGCGACATTGAAGTAGTTCCATTCCCAAGGGTTACCAATATGACTTGTGAAACACCTCCGATTCTAGAAGGAAACACTTGTTCTACTGCGGGAGAAGTTGCTGCGGATTCAAGTACCCAAGATCCAATTCCTCCGTCAACGTATGCCTTCCTCTTATTTCTTGTGGCCGAACATTTGCAGGGACGACGACTCCTCTGACAGTGATGAAGATGAACAACTATGTAGAACGCCTTTAAACTCAAACACACATTCCCCACAGTCCCCCGAGTCCAGCGATTCAGAGGCCTCAACAAATAAGCCCCAAGAGGGAGTGACTGACTCTGGGCAAAGTAAATTGATGAATTCAGTCTCTTATTTAATGCTTTCAGAGTTCAGAGTTCCTCATACCAAAAGCCCGTTGCCTCTTTATAGTCCCCTTCGTTGGACTCTTTTTGACTGGCTTAAAAGTAGCTGTCTACTCAGCGTTATTTTATTATTTTTGCCCCTTCCTCGTTGGGTAGGTTTGCTCCAAATCCTTTTCGTATTACCCTGGAAAAAGGTATTAATCGTTTGGTTCGGGATTTGGAGACTTGCTTACAACTTAGGAATAGGATTACTCCTTAAGTACAATTCCAACTCGTTGTATGCCTTTAATCATGGACAGATACCAGTCAGAAAACAAGGTTATCACAAAATTTACACAGCAGATCCTGTCAAAACCGAACAATATGTTATATTCAATTGCTAAAACCGCGGCCCACGTTGACGTAGATAACGATTACTCGTTTGAGGTAATTGCACTCATTTGGTGTAAGAGTTAATCCAATACATAGAGTGCACCACCAAGTTTGACAGCATGGCTACTCTTTCGGCCAGTGGTTGATGTGATACTATTCTACGATGTAGTAGCATACTTTGTTTTTGTGCTAGGCTATTGGTACTGACGGAACTTATGCGGGGCCTTACCAAACACAGGACTGCTCCGGCCCATTTCTTTTCTCTGAAAACCCTTCTCTCTTACATTGGGGGAGTCTTCTTGTGCTTCTTTGCCTTGTGGGCAAAGACGGACTCTTTCAGAGTTGTAAAAGACTATGCTTGGTGTAATACTACCTATTCTTGAGATGTGAGTAACTGTGTAACAGACTGGGGGGATTTTTTCTTTGCAATTCATCAGAAACTAACCTTTGATCGTGTATTTCGCATAGCGCCACATCCCATGTACACAATTGGGTTCGTTACAAAGACAATTTATCTTTTTCTCTCTCTCTAATTCCTTTGTCAGATATGCATTCTTCTACGGATTTGCTCTGCTAACACACTCGTATATTGTTCTTTATGTGAGTTTGGCTGCACATGTATGTCAGTTGGTATTCCTTGCTTTAGTTGAAACCCCGCGTATGTCTTCATTTTTTCAAGAAATTCTCTGTCTAAGGAACTACTAGATATGAAGAAAATTTACCCTGAAATGGTTGGAGATTCCTCTTACAAATTCAGTGGTGGTGCTTTGCCCCGCTCCCTAGTCGGGTTCGGAAATTTCACACCTTACCGGGGCGTGGACCTACTTTTTATGGTGTTTGTTGCACAAAACATCGTTGTCCACATAGTCCTAATTGAATCCATCCCGACTTGGGTTTTTGTATGTATGTCATGTTTTCTTTTCCTGCAACTTTCCTCAATTTCATTCAGGTGAAGTTCTATTCTGGCGACTGTGGCTGAGTGGGGTTCTTGGACTCGTGTTACATTTACAAAGTAAGAGTAATTGGTTTGTCCTCAAGTGTGAAAAAATGGGAATGAATACTGCACAGGCTTTTGACAACTGGAAATTGTAATCCCTTAACTTATAAAACTTGGGTAACCAAATTACAGAATTTACAACGCTGCCCACGTAATGACATACGTTTCATTCTTTTGCTGTGCCGTGAAGTACAGTGCCGGTGTCACCTTCCAGCCCTATTGTGTTGCTCAAGTATTAGCGTTGGTTTGTACAATACAATTTGAATTATCACTAAATTCCCAAAAGGTCCTTTGTAGCATAAGCCTGTGGTGTTCTCTTTCGACATACGAAGTTCTAGGAGATTATGGCTGGTTTTATGGTGACTTTTTCATTACATCAGCTGTCCCAGTACCAGTGGTTTATAGCGGAATATACAGGTTCACAATACAGTTTTCTCCTCGCTAATCACATACAGATTTATGGACAATCCAGACAGCATCATTGGATGGGGAGGTTTTTATGGACTGGGACTATTTGCTGAGAGCAAAACAGTGGTACTACTTGCTGCTATCTGCCAGGTCATCAACTACCTGTTTATAGTTTTCGTGGAGAGGTAGCACAACCTGCACGAACCATAACCTAACATTTACACTAGTCCCCACATGAGGAAGATTCACGGTGGTAAACTACGGCCAATTAGCGGCATACAGAGCGGCGTCACTGATATCTTCCTGGATATGGTCGAAAAGAATCCGAGAATACAAAAGCTCAATAAGAAGGCAAGAAGGGAAATAAGCAAGTAAGAATCTACCTCCCTCCTTTCAAATTTCTTCCACCCCCACACAACACCAAACTCATTACAATTCAGGATCAAGAAAAGAATAACCACGGAGATCAAGGGCCTGAGCATACACGACCGCATTGGGCTACAAAAAGCCAAGTCCACACTTTTTGAGAACCTCCTACTCAAGAAGAAGAAGAGCTAACTAAACTCCCATATGGCACTCCTTTTTTTTTTTGGCCCCACCCAACACCCATTATTCCACCTCTCTTTCTCATGTACCCAATCAATTTCGTTTTCCCGGAAGTTGCAGTTGCACATCGGAGATTAACCCAATTTGCGTTGGCGTGTGTTGCCGGGCGTAGTGAAGGGAAGTTGTTGAGGGATTCATTTGCGTTTAGAATATAATACAATGTCTCGGTTGAGTGAGTCTCTTTTTTTTTTCCTCCAATTGGCCCGTTTGGCATATAATTTGTGTACATTATATATTATTAGGTTATGTTCCACCTGAGAAGAAAAGGGTTGGTACCAAGGTCAGTGAAGAGGACCCCGAAAAGTTGTATTGGGGCAGGTACAAGGTAATAATAAGTTTTCAGTCATAACTGCCATCATTAATGTGAGCCACCACCCCATGTAGGCTGTTGGAACAGTGCCTGTTGATGGCCCAGTTTCATCAATTGTGATGTCCCCAAAGTATTCAAGCTGCCCGGAAATACTAGTCACTGCAAACCTGGTATCTCCATCCCCCCTTTTTGAATAAGATTATTATAAATGCGTCATGTAACCCTTAGATAGCCTCACGTGATAGACCTTCAGTCATATTCTATAGCAAAGTCATTCACAAAGTTCAGGGAGGTATGACGTCCCAAACAAAGGAAAGCATTGGGTTTCTGACCCTTAGACAGACTGCCCTTGGTGCGTCATATCGAAGTGATGGGAAGATGATTGCTTGTGGGGGTACTTACCCAGCAGTGAAAATATTCCAAGCCACGACCTTGGGTTTACTCAGGACCTTTCGTGGTCACAAAGCGTAAGCATTCTTTTACTTTCCACAGGATTGACATTGCCAGTCCAGTGAGAGCCACTGGGTTTTTGAGTGACAATGTCACGGTCGTGTCTGCTGCGGAAGATGGAGTTGTTAAAACGTGGGATATGGCCACTGGGAACAACATAACAACTACACAAGCTCATTCCGTACAGTTTCACCCGCAACTCGATTCGTATTTACTTTAGACAGGACCATGTACGGCAGTTACTCACTAGTCCGAAAGATAATACCTTTTGGGCTACTGCTTCGTACGATCAAACCATTAAGGTAATAAAATACCCTTTGAATTGTCTCTTAAAGCACCTACAAGTTATGGGATTTACGACAAAAATCCAATGTTATGACAATGAAACACGCATCTCCAGTTGAATCAATAATATTTTTCCCAGGTGGTAACATCATCGCTTCTGCAGGTATCACGGCTTACGGCCATCTGCTCTTAATTGAATGTAATACAGGTGGCACCTCCGTGAAAATATGGGACCTTTTGAACGGGGGTTCCCAGCAGAGAACTCTTTCTGGAAACCACTTGAAAACAATTACTAGTCTCGGAATTTCGTCAGATTCTTCGAGATTGTTTTCTGGCGGTCTTGATGAGCACATCAAGGTAAAGTTGATTGATAGAAGCATATACTCAATAAACCCAAGGTATACAATGTATCAAGTTGGACAGTTGCACACACTTTTTCCTACCCGTCTCCTATTCTCTCCCTGGGCTTTTCAGTACGGCTTCGCTCTCACACTCTGTGCCACTAACCCAAGACCATCACAGCCGGATGACAAAACCCTTGTAGTTGGTGGCAGCGATGGTAAATTACACATACAACAACAAACAGACGAAACAGCAGTCACTCCGGCACCACAACCAAGTGAACTTCCTACCAAAAGATACTGGAAACCAGTAAGTTATTCAATCCTTCCCTTCCGCTCCGCTTTCTCTCTGTTTATTTGTAACACTACAAGTGAAATCTCTAATCACGACATGCATAGGCACCATCAAGACCCACAGCACAGCGGAACTATCAACCACCTGATCACATAACAAAATACTTTCAGATGTTACAACACCCTAAGGCTCTCGATGCAGCTCTTGAGGTAAACAGCCACAAAACACCCTCTCTAATCACATGATATCATTGTTAGGTATATTCAGAACAGCATGAACCCTTGGCTGTAATGAGTACTCTGCAAGAGCTTCTGAGACGAGGGAGACTCGTTGAGGCAGTGGGATCAAGGGATGATGATTCTCTGGCTCCCATTGTTATGTTCCTTTGTGAGAACATTGACACACCCGCGTTCACAAATACTTTGGTTGCGATAACTCATGTTATATTGGGTACGCCGAACATATCTTTCCACAAACTCACATATTTGTAACATTCATTATTTTGGCTACACAGATATCTATACAGACCACCTGCAAGGTTCACCTATGATAGAGCATTTACTGGAGAAGCTGTTCAGCAAAGTCAAGACAGAAATCAGACTTGAGGATACTATGATGGAATTGTTGGGGTCCTTGTCTCTCATTGTCTCATCTGGAACCCAAAGCAATCCTATTTCCACATCCGCTTCATCATCATGAGTATAATAAGAGAGAAAATCCCGCCATTTTTACATTCTTTCTGTGATAATCCTCCTAAAGGATATTGGTACATAGTTTTAGGGTGGGATCATACCCTTGAGCTTTGAATTGTAATTTGTACTCTTCCATAAATGTAGAAATGCAAGGGGGCTTCGGGATTGCAAGTTGGTCCTAGGGTAACAGGAAAGGTAAGTACAGTCCATTCAGGTGCACATTACCTCAAAGTCAACCTCATCATCCCATGAAAAGCGGCAAGGTACTGTTGGTGGGAGAACTAATCGCCTGGCTTTGTAGTTTGTTGGTTTTGAATCAGTGGGAGTTGGAGGGTGAGTAGCGGGACTGGGGCTTGGGCTTGGGCTAGCTCTCTTCAATATCTCTGGAGGTTTCACACCGGGAATAGGAACCAGCCATCTTAATGTTTGGTTTAAAGTTGTGTTAGTCACTTGGCTGGCGAAACTCCAGTCCCTATGAAATATTTGATTCATCCACACAGGGGTAATGTCCTCCTGTTGGTTCTTTTCCAAAGGTGACTCCTTGTTGGGCACAGGGTTTTCCAGTTCCACGTTCAATACTGCGATAAGTGGCGGTTGTGGGCTATTCTTGGGCAAAGTTGGTGTACTTGATTTCACCTTGGCTGCTCTAGAACTGGAAGAATTCTTTTTCCCTGTTGAGCCGCGAACACTCTTCTTTGTTTTGGCTCCTTTGTGGTGCTTTGCTTTGTTCTTTCTCTTTGAAAGCTTCCTTGCATCAGAGGTACTCATTACAGGGGGCAACTTGAGCCAGGGGTCCTCCTCGTTAGCCGGGCTTTGCTTAGACGCCTTTCTAGGGTGCCGCGGAGCCGCCTCGGTGTATTCCTCGTCATCAGAGTCAGATACAGACTCAGCTTCCCACTCCTCACCCCACCCCTCATACTCAGTCAGAGTCAAAGCGCTCTTCTTCCTTGATTTGCCTGATCCCCGGGCCCCAGACTTTGGAATCCTGCCATTTTTCCTATCAGAAGTGTACCATTTTTCCGCGTCGTTCTCGGACTCATTATTGGACGGGCTGGAATAAGTAACATAAGTAGCAGAAGTAACCGGCGAAATCATTCCAGTGCCGGTGTCAATAATTCTTGGCCTTTTTGGTAGCGGCGGGTCCGTGGGGTTCGAATTCTTCCTCTGGATTTCCAGGGCGCCACCACCCTGGTTCGCGGAATTTGATGGGGCGGTGTCGTTGCCGGCGCCCTTGTCGTCGTCCTCAGTTGGTTCTTCCTCAGTCTCGGTGTCAGTCCCGTTGTCACGTGCATGTGGCTGCCCAGCACGGCCACCTCCCCCTCCTCCTCCTCCCATAACTCGATTCTGTTGTCCTTGAAGCTGCTGCAAATGCAGATGCGATTGTTGTTGTTGTTGTTGTTGTTGTTGCGGTGGTTGTTGTTGGGCGACACCACCCACAATTGCGGAGGGGGGCACGTCGTTTTGGTTGTACCAGGACGCCCTGACGTATTCCACACCCTCGTCGCCCGCGTCGTCGTCGAGGAACCTGAGCGCGTCCATCACCGTGTCCCTGTCTCGCGCAGACATTCTTTGCTGGCACCGTAACAACCAACGATGGGGAGTGGAGATACCAGATAGCCCAGAGCTGTCTCTCCCATATTATGCCCCTCTGCGCACTCCCTCCTCAGGGGGCTGTCGACTCGTCCCTCTGGCACAAGAAGATAAAGCGATTGTAGATTCGGAATTTGACAATGCAGACGGGTGCAGTGAGCAACAACAACGTCGGAGGGGGCACAGGGGCGTACGGTGGCGCGCAACAACAACCGCCGCCAGCGTCGTCAACATCCCCCACACCACCGCAATCGATGATGATGTCACCGCCTCAGCAGCAGCGCATCAATCACCAACATCAACAGCAACAACAACAACAACACCAACACCAACACCTGCAACACCAGTTGATGATGTACAAGGCTCAGCGCGAGAGGGAACAACAACAACAGCAGCTCCAAACTAACAACTATCAACGACAGGTGTGCACTTCCCTGTGATATAACTACTCTAGTAGTAGTACTGAACACGAAAACATTGTGTTTAACTAACGTGTAAATATTAATAGGGTAACAATAATAACTACGCACAGCAGCCTGGGTATGCACCTGCTACCCAACAACAAACACAAACACAAGCACAAACACAACAACAAATGCAAAACCCAATTACTACGGCAATCCCACATGTACAGTCATACTCACCGCCTCCTGTGTCGCCTGTGTACGGGCCACTCAATAGCGGAATTCCATTATCTGGTTCTGATGTACATTATCAGTTCCTGACTGCTGAGAAGCGGCTTGTACCAGGGGTACTACCCTTTTTTTTTTCTTTTTTCCACGTTATTCTTTGGCTTACTTTCAAAAGGTTGCCCGGGCTGCTCTTAATCCCTCATTGCCATACCTTAACTTGCAACCAAGACTTCTATCTTCAAGTGGGACTACTCTCTGTCACGGGTTACATGGTATTTTGCTAGTGGTCTGCCAACAAAAAAAAACCCACCCATTACACAGGTACAATTGAATTCTACTCGCGAGATTTATCTACACACTTTTCAGTTCAACCAACATCCTCCCAGCTTCAAGGTTTTTTCTTTATCTCGATTTCATTTTCGAGACTTACCCGCCCCAGGGCTTGCTGTATCTGCCTTCAATATGATAGCATATTCAACTCAGGATGGGTCCTTGGGCATAGTGCAAAAGTATGAACCATGTAGGTTCACTGAAATTCTGCACCCTTCTCCTTCCAAAACTGTTTTATCCAATTTGGTGAAGTACACCTTCTGTAATCACTCTGTTTACATTGCCTTAGACATGGAACAACAACAAACTTGGAGTTGCCACTTCAAGTAATATCTTTGTGATTGACGTGGACAGTCTTATCAGTCAACGGAAAAATAGTGTTGATATTTCGCAACTGCCGTCTCTTGAAATAGAAAAGGTCAACATTCTTGTTTGTGTGTGAGTTTAAAACAATCACAGCCAGCAACGTCACTGTGTCTCTGTGGAGATCACCTTGCATGCATATGTGCAGACGGCAAAGCTACACTCTGGAACCATAAATCAAACGCTAAACATTCATGGTGTCCCTGGAGTAGCAGTACTGTTGCCGTGTTTTCTTCAATGTAAATGCTTGCTTTTCCGTGGACGTTCCTAATTCTGACAAGAGTTTCAATTGGAGACAAGAAGAGTATAATCCTCGCTTCCGAAAATGAAATCCAAGT
>JAHLWZ010000976.1:0-34714 GCA_020536535.1 Pelomyxa schiedti | reverse complement strand
GCAGCGACGCCAGCCACGCCTCGCGACGGGCGCGCAGGAACGGCGACTCGAGCGGCGGGGGGTCCGGCGGGAACTGCCGCAGCACCTCCACCTGCTTGGGCTTGATCCACTCGCCCCGCCTCGGCTCCTTCTCCGGAGGCAGCAGGGGCGTGCACGGTACTTGCCGTGGGATGATGGGAACCACGGGGGGGTCGGTCTTCCACTGGTCCCACCCTCGGGGTGCACGTGGTGGCCGAGGGATGCTGCCGCTGCTGCTGCTGTTGGTGGTGGTGGTGGTGGTGGTGTTGGTCGCGGTGCAGTTCCAGTCACAACCATAAGAAGAAGAAGAAGAAGAAGAAGAATACAACGAGGAGCACGAGGGCGAAGCAGGGGTGTTCATCCAACTGTTGTTGTTGACGGAGGAGACTTGTTGTTGTGGGTGTTGATGTTGGTCGTTTTGGCCAGCGGGGTCCGCAGCATATCCTTGGTGCTGTTGTCCGTAGAAGTAGTTGTAGTTGTAATGCGGCTGTGCTCTGGGTCGAGATATTAGATACTACTGTTCGAACGGAAGAAAAAAAAACCTACCCTGAGGTTTCTTCCTGACGGAGATTGGAGTTCCACGGGGGAGTTGTATAACCGCAACGTCCAAATCCATCAGAGGACTGCTGAGGTTGAGTCTGCCATTGATGAAACTGAGGAGGTTGGTTGAGTTGACATCAGCGAAAAAAGAAAATCAAAATCAAAAACACGTTCAAACGGAAAAAAAAACAAACCAACGGCACACACACACTCAACACCCACACAATAAACAACCAACAATACCGTTGTTGTTGTTGTTTGGGGACGAAGTGGAGTCGGAGTCGGAGTAATCCCGATTCGGCACTTGGGGATCGGTGGTGGCACCTTCTGCCTCAGTCCCAGCCAGATCCTGGCACGCCTCCTCATCGCACAAATCACACCCCAGGCCGCGTCGCCCAACAACTCCCAGAACGTCGGCCCCGGCCTCGGATCCTCGGTCGCGGCCATCGGGTTCATCATCCTCTCGTACTCCCGCATCGCCTCCATCTCGGCCAACTGCGCGTCCATGGGCGTCAGCACGGGCGGGTACGCGTGCGAGTATCGCGGGTCAACAACAGGCGCCCCCTGAGGTTAGGTTGAGGTTGAGGTTGAGGTTGAGGTTGAGGTTGAGGTTGAGGTTGAGGCTGAGGCTGGGGTCGGTGCATCGGCGGCTGCTGCTGCTGCTGATACGGAGATTGAGATAGACACTGCTGGCTGGTCGTGGTCGTGACGGGAATGGGAGTGGGCTGGACACCGGTGTAGCGCGACTGGCCTCGGGGCAGCCTGACTGACCCATCTGGCCACGTGATGATGCGTGGGCGCTGTGCCCTGCGAGAAAAAAACCCCAGTTAGGCCGCCATTCATTATCATGGGAGACGTATCACAACAACAACAACAACAACAACAACACCAAGGCACGACGACGACGAAGAAGAAGAAGAAGAAGAAGAAGAAGGGGGGGTGGGGAATAAACTACCTTGGATCTGGCTCGGCACCGTTGCCGATGAACATGAGAATGAGCGACAAGACGACGAACAAAACGAACAACGCGACGATGGTCGCCAACGCGTACGAAAACAGCATTTTATGTGTGCTCTATCGCGGGTGTGTTTCCGGTTGCTTTGCTCTCTCTCGTGCAGCAATAAGGTAAATCAAATTTATAAAACCAAGAGTGTTTTCAAGAAACCCCTTAAAAGTCTAACAACAAAAAACAACTGCTGCTTGAGAGGCTTCACCTCAACGTCACGTTCTATTTTCAACCCTGAGGGTTCCCGCGTGACTGACCTGTGCACTGGCCACGCTCTCGTGGCACACTTAACTCGGGAAGTAACTTTCCGGCTTGGACTTTGGAAAGGCTGATTGCACTCCTCATTCAGTGTGTCTGTGATGTACATGCATTATGCTAACCAAACGTGGGGGAGTGTTCGCCACCACACAGAACAGCATGTTGGCACAGGTACAGACCGCCAACACTTTTGTCACTTGCATCACATGACACTAACTTATGCTGAAAAACACCCGCATGCCGCTTACATACATCTATTGTAACCAAGCAATTTGTGGAAACGTAAAAAAATATGTTGAAAATATTCTGTTTTGAAAAGTTCTTTTAGTAGTTACTTCTGCCGTAACATAGTTTGGTGGTTTTTAGGAGTGCTGTGGAATCTGGAGTAGCCAACACCCTTTCATACACACTTTGGCTGCAGTTCAGAGTCACCACTTTCCTGCTTTGTAGGAGAGAAATAACTCCGGCTGGACTTATCTGACTGCATTCAAATATATCCACAACAAGCAATTCACTCTTGTTGGAGGAAAGATGAAGCAGTGCCGAGTCTGTGAGTTGGGTGCAGAACTGCAGGACAATCGATGAAAGCAGAGGGCAGTTCTTCACAAGTGCGGCAATTCCGTGGTCGGTCAAATGAGAATTCCGGCTGAAGTCTATTGTTGTGAGATTGGGGCACTGGTGGGATATGTTGATGAGCGCTGTGTCTGTGAGAGGAACTGATTCGGCAGTTATCACTGAAAGGTTACAGGTTTGTGCTTCCACGGAGGGATTGATTTTTGGAGTTCCGGAGTCGATTGGTGACTCTGGTTTGGGGCTTTCATCCCAATAGAAAGCGGTGTCATCAATTGCCAGACAGTCGCTAATATTCAGTGTGGATAGCATAGGGCAGTTCTTGATGAGCACTGAAATTGCATTTCCTCGGATGTGTGGTATTCCTACCATGTTGGCCACGGTTAGGGAGGATAATTTAGTGGAAAGGGGTAGTATCATTTCACTGGTGGTATTTGGGGGGAATGACACGAGCTGAAGGTTGTGGCATTCACCAAGGCCCACCAAAGATGGGGACGTGCATTTACAATCAGTAAGATGAAGTTCTGACAACTCATGGCAAGTACCAAGTGAAGCAATTACTCCCTCATCAATTGAACACCGTGCCATATTCATGTGTGTAACGTTTGGTGTCATGAGGCATAGCTTACTTAGGCTAACACTGTCCATAGCATAACATTCAGTTAGATTTAATTCTCTTATTGCGCCCTGAGTGGATTGAATGAAAGGGAGGAATGTCTCGGGACCGAGCAGTCTGCATTTGAATACAACCAAATAAGATAAAGCTGTCATAGCAACTTTACTTGTGATGGATGAAATCACTCCACATTCACTGCAATTGAGGTGCTCCAGATTCGGGCAGGTGAGTACTAGAGAGTCGATACAAGTTCCACTGATATTTAGAAAGGCCAAACCCGGAAATGTGATTTCAAGACACCCCGTGATCGACATGCAGTGGCCACAGGATAAAGATGTAAGGTTAGTGCAAAGAGCCCCAAGTGAACCAACAGCTGCGGAAGTAATCTGTGGGCACTCACTAACATCGATGACCTTAACGTTAAGGCTAGTTAGTTAGATAACATTCAAGGTCTTGAACCAGTAACTCACTTGTAGGCAGGGATTTGATCGCGCTATCTGCTCTAAAGCAGATGTAGATAGCTTCCCACACCGGTTGAGTGCCAATATACGTAAATTCTGGCAGAATTCCGCAATTGAGCTTGTTGTACGAGCGGGGGAAGGTGCATCATTTGGAACAGCAAAACAAGTGAGAGATTTGCCAATGTACTTGAGCACACGTGATAGGGTATTTGCACATATGAGGTTTTCTGATTGCAAGCTACTTAGGATCTCATCAGCAACGTGTGAAGGTATGTATGTTCTATCACATTGAATTGAGTCCACGACAGCAATCGCCCTTGTACAAAGTTGAAATAATGATGGTATCTGCCAATTACAAATAAATAAAAACAGTAAGATTCCTCCTCTGATATCACAACAGGATAAAACACCTCACTGGATTTGCCTCTATTTATAGAGCAGCTGGTGCGCAGCGACGCAGCCAAGTTGGCCGCCCTAGGCCTAGTATAGGAGCGCTCCCTCGTCACTTCGTTGAAGAAAAACACAACCCCGGAACGCGACGTCCTTTGGGACCACCCTGACGGCAACGCCTGTCTTTCTCGTAAAGGCGGCGGAGGTGGCGGCGTCTGTTCAGTGAAGAGTTACGTGTCGTTTCGTTTCGCGAATCTGAGTTGCCAGACACAAGCAACACACCAAATAATACAATCAAAGGGAAAGTGGGGAGCACCGTTTCAACGGACGCTGTGTGCATTTATTATATAACGAGGGACTGATTTAGGGGAACGGTCCAGAGTGATCAGAGTTGTTTCTGGCCAGATGCTTGATCAACAAACACTTATCCGTACACAAGCAAAAACAACGCTCTTCCGTGAGCCAAATACCAATTCCCCAATTCGGGTTCAGTACAGTTTTAAAACGGAAAGAAAGAGCTTTTTTTTAGATGTGTTGTATCTAAATGGCACAAGTGGGTGGGGTTACACCCTTGGTGGTGTAGGTACGTGTTGAAACAGTTCCAGCTTGAACAGTGTAGGTCGCGCACTTATCATCAGGGCACGTGATAATGATATCTCCGTTAGCCGAGATGGCATCACCCCAATCGGCAGTCTGTTGGTAATTTAGTGAGTTTAGGTATGGGAGTTCTTTTCACAGGATTTCTTACAGGGTTGCCTTTTTCAGTTGCAATGACCACGCTACCGGCCGCCTGCAGCCTGTCGAGAGTCTGTTGAGTTGGGTGACCATAAGAATTGGAAGCACCAACACTGATCAGTGATACCTATGCGGTGTCAAACTAAAAAAAAATAACAAGTAAGGGTAAACACACAGTTGGCTGTAAGGTATCGACCCACTCCTGGTTAGTAGAGTGACTGGAACCGTGGTGGTTCACTTTCATTACATCAATTGGGCCTATTCTTCCCTGGACATACTGTTCCACATCTAATTATGTAAGAACAAGGAAGGATAATTTTGGGAGAAATACTATTGTAGCTGCCAGAGTATTCACCAGAGATGTCACCAGTAGTAGAATACAAGAATTGACCAAACTGCACCAAAACGCCCAGTGAGTAGTCATTTTCACTTGGGGGAGTGCTGAAAATGTGTAAGAAACGTGAACCGAAAGTATTTAGCATACCTGTCTCCAGTACGGTCAGCATTAAGAGGTTTACCAGCAGAAGTGTATGCACCAACACCATCAGCAGAAGTTATAGTGACAGAGGCTCCAGTGTATTTTGGGTCAATCTGCGTTTTACTGCAGACAGTTGCTTGCTCTCTCACCGGGTAGATCTGCATTTCGTTCAGTACGAGTATCTATGTAAAATATCCGAGTACCTTTGTTGACGCAGGATTCCTATCCCAGCAGACCCAGTTAGTGCAAGTGGTACCAACAGAACCACAATAAATATAGGTGAACTCACTGCTTGTGCAAGTTCCATCCTTGTTGTTATCTAAAGGACGTTATAATTAGGAAGAGATTTCCGAAAGCACACCAGTCCATGAGGCACAATTGCGGTCAACCAGCTTCCCAAATGTGATGCCTTGTTGCTCGATCAGAGACCAAACTCCACCCTTAAGCGGGTATCCAATGTGATCCGTGTGGATGTGAGTAATCAGAGTGGCATTTACGTAGGAGCCTCCAGTTATCTCCCTGATTCGTGATGCAATCTTGTATTGATAAGACAAGGCACATGGTTATTTCATGCTTGGGTTCTTACCTTGACTGCATTTGCATTGGAGCTAGTGGAAGCCTCCATACAGTCAATAAGCAAAGAGTACCCATTGGGGAACACTGCAAAGTAAACGTCACTTGTTAATTGAAAAAAAAAAAATCGAATGAACGAGTGAAACGGAATTCATGTAATGACCTATCAGAGAGGTGTCGCCCTGACCGACGTCGAAAAAATATATCGTGAATGGCGTTGTGGCAGCCAGTGCACAAGCCACAAAAATACAAACAAACAACAAGCCCCTGGCCATCCTCTTCTTTGTTTTTTTGTTTTTTTTTTTTATTTGTTTGTATTTTTGTGGCTTGTTTTTCTGGGTTTTTACCACGCCGGTGGGTTCTTGTTCCCTGGGAAGAACAATTTAGGTGACCTTGGTGTTTGTGATTTTTGAGATGTAAGACTTGTGGATGTCAGGCAACAGGGGGTTCCCCAAGACTCGGGGTTAGTGAAAACGGAACCCGGTTCACTGAATTTACAATCTCGCTGCCAGCGAGATTGAAGTTGCGCTTGTTGTGGCCATAACGAGATAAAACCGATCGACATCGTCTGGATGCGAGTTCCACGCCACATCCATTTCTGATACAACGCAAACAAAAAGCTAAGTTAGATAGGGAAAAAACAGAAAGAGAAAACGACCTGCAAATGGTAGGGTGTAGGATCCACCCTCTGGAACCCAGATTTGGCCAGTTGTGGTCAGCTCGGCTCGGGACCACGGGTCGTTGATAACAAAGTCCCCATTGGCATCAACACCCCGAACCTATGAATACAGTCAGAGACTAAGTTAAGTTGGTGTTGCAGAATTGGTGGCATGTGACATACAACAACAAAATGTGAGCATCCTAGGCGCGAGAAGTTCGAACGCACGTCTAATATCACAGGAAGCCTCATATCAACAATGAATTTGCGAAGAACCTCAGCAGGTGAGCTGGTCATTTTATTAAATTAGTAACCATTTAACGGGATAGGACAACCTTGATGTCACTTGCCCAGAAATCGTGGTCTCGCAATAGTGCTGGGCTATCATGATGAGATTTGCAGGTGATGTGTACAGTCTAGACAGCGCCATGGGAGGAAACAAAAAAGTTTTGTGGGATTGTACCGCAATGGGTCTTCAGGGTCAAAATACTTCGCACCCAAAGCATACTTTATAACATGGTCAACAGTGATGTGCTTCTGCCAAAGTGTTCACGTCAGGATTTTTCTCACAAAGTGTTGATGTGCCATTGACCCTCTCACATTAATTCAAAGTAATGAAAGGTCTCCCATGCCTCTGGCATCAAGTAATCGAGACACATTGCGATGCAACATTCGCCGCATGTGTTTACAATTGGTTGGCTGGGGTTTCGAGGATCTGAGAGATAGTGCTGGTCTATTATTGGCACGTCCAAAATCACTGCGCTCTCGTCTCTGCCCCTCGCCGCCATGCTCCCGGTTGTTATGGGAAACAAAAGTGATGACTTCAAAATAAATACCTCCTCAGAAACCACAAACTCTTGCATTGAAGCCATGCCACCTTCCTGACTTGGCCAAGTCATTCTTCCTAGCACAGATGAACAGTAACTGTTGCCATTTATTTTCCTATTCTTTGACTACAAACGCTGTTCTGGTGTGGTTGTGGTTGTGGTTGTTCTTTGGTCTGGGGATCCCAAGGACAGGTACCAAGGCAAGGCAATTTCGGAGTTCGTGGAACTGCCAAATAGGGCCCCCGTCATGGACACAATGTGCTGAATGGATAGTAATGATGAGAGAAGATAGTGGATGTGGGGGTAAAGCTGACCTGTGTGTACTCCTTGCGGCCCCAGCGAAAGGGTTGCCTTGCTTGGTTGTCTCCGTACTCCTGTTTGAATGGTGAGCTAGTGAGGATAAAGGGAGAATGGCCAGACCATAGAACGGATGTCTTTGAAATGGGTCATCCCAAGCTCAGTACCATAGTAGAGGAAGAACGGGTGATTAAACTGCCGGCTTATGTGCCTTACAGCCTAATTTAATGTAAAACTAACTAAAAATGCGGTATAGGCTTACAGCGGCAATACTAAGTACGAGTGAGTACTGATTCCCACAGGTGAGCATTATGCGGTTAGTATCATGATTATCGAGGAATTGTGGCAGTATGAAGTAGTGTGGATAACGTTCAAAGTGCGTGGATAGTTCACGGATTAGCCCTTCAGTGGCGAGGTACCTTGTATTGCTTGAAATTAGAATTCACAGAAATGGAAGTTACTCTCCACATGAGCACTCATTGGCATCAACCGGAGAACCCCAAAAGTGAACTCGGCATTCAGGTTCCAGTACTCGAGGAACAATAGTATCACTGCGATGAATACATTTAAGGTTACCATCTTCAAGGTCAAATCTACTGTTGTGAGAGGTACAAACTAAGGCTATTCTCTTACACTCCAGGGGAATCAATGGTATAATTCTGAGTTGAATTGTTGTCCCAGTCATTAGTTCCATTTGTCAAGCAGAACGTAATGCATGAAGCAGGAATGTTGATCCCCCACCAACCTTCACGACAACTTTTTTTGTCAAGAATAATAACAGAAGCGCAAGCATCACCTAGGCTTCATAGCAAAGCCTGGAGAATCCGTCCACAGACCACCAGGATTAACAGAAAAGTGAATGTATGATTGTTGCCACCCAGATTTGTATAGTAAAGTAATCACACCAGGTCCCGGCACACATCTATCATTAGTAAGGAAACATTTTTCAAGTCCGGGGAGATACTTGGAAATCCGTGAGCATATGGAATCACGAGCAAGCCTGAAAAGCGTTAATCGGAAATAAACCAAAAAATGTCAGTGACCTCTTAGCGTGTCTCTGTATAATAAGATTGGCTTCGAAGTCAAGAGCTCCATCTACAATAAATGTCCTGTGAAAGTTTTACTCATAGTTATTGCAGTGTGCGATACTGTGGATTTCCGTCTTCGCCTCCTGCAAATGTGATCTGTAAGAAGTGCTGAACAACCTGAAGTTCGTAATTCTCCGTTTTCATAACTCGAAGTTGCTCCTGTAGATGGTAAATGAGATGATGGACATGGTTGACTGTTTCACTTTTTCACTAAGATCAAGTGCGTCAAATGTATCTATCAAACTAAGGAAATTGGAATCTCTCCACAAGTTCTCATCCACCCAAAATTCCCCAAGCACCAGAGCATCAGCCTTCGCCGCGTGGACTTGCTGTGTAAGTTCCCGCAGAAAATCCTTGGAACAACCTTGTAATTGTTAGCTCAAACGAGAAGCCAGAATGGAACCTAGTGCGTGATCCACTCTTAATACATCTATATACGGGATGAGTCTCATTGCGAGCCGGAGGATATATTCTCGTGCAGGCCGATGATTGAGATTGATTTTGACCAACTCTCTGCATCCTAAGAAGAATTTGCAGGGCTCCCCATGTGAGTCTCTAAAAAACCAATCTCTGTGCTCTGCATCTCTTATCCAGGGATGGTCCCTATGGATATGATTCTATTCTGAAAGTTAAATTCAACCGCTCGACAATCCGTCAATCAAACCGGAACAAAGTCAAAGATAATCTTGAAAAACGGGTTAGTTTGGGGAGAAGAAAAGTGCTCACTTTCAAATTATTTGTATCGCAGGCTTGCCGCAATTCAGCCATCAACTCAAGGGGCAATTCAGCAGGATTCTCCCCTGGCCGAGTTCCAAAAAGCCTTGGGTCCAATCTCTCAAAGTCTAATGTGTGATATCCATGGTAGGCTGTTGGTGCGCCCAGTTAAAAGTCAATAAATCCCTTCAAAAAGGATATAAAACCATGTTCGTGGTTAAATAAAAACGGTCCAATGAATACAGCACTAAATCCCAGTGCGCGAATATAAGGTAAAGCATCGATGGTCTCCCTTACTGATCCCCCATAGAATCCTGGTGGAAATTCACCCTGAATCACGTTACTTCCAAAGTGGACGGGGAAAAAATACAACATCATAACAAGGTGTGCCTGCTGATCTAAAACGGTCTGGTAACAAGTGGTACACATCCATTTTGTTTGGTTTTTTTTTTTGTTGTGTTGTTTTACGTTGTCTCGTGATTTAAAGCCGTTGGTGCCGGGACAACTTGGGCTCTTGGAAGCCTCTCACAAAAGGAGACTAGTTTCCAAGAATCCAGTACTGGTGATGGTTGTTGCGCAAGCAAAGGAAGGGTGCTGAGATATAGGAGTATACTCTGGGATCTCAATGGAGGAGAGTACTCCGGTCATGCTGGAACCTCCACTGGGAGATTTCAACTTGGTGGGAAACATTGCGAAAGCAAGCTCAGTTGGTTTTTTGCGAAATCCAATCAGCCGTACTTACGCTTCATGATGCAAGGGGGGCACACGGGAGGAGGCGTAACCAGCGAAGTTGCACGGACTATCGAGTGTCCTATTTGCCACTCTAAATTCGTGGACGCCAGGCAATCTACTCCCCACATTTCCCCCACACTTCCAAATTTGTTTGTCCTGTTTATGATTCGTTGTTTGTACGTTGTTTTATTTATGTTGGTGTGCGTGGCGCTATCTTTCTTTTCTGATTTTTGTTTTTTTCTAGATTACTTCCTTGCTTGCACACTTTCGACTACAGATGCCTCGTTGAACTTGCAAATTACACGACGCAGACGGCCAAGTTGGCCGTATGTGATGGCAAACACCGAGTCTCTGAACTTACCGCAGTTGCTCCAAATTCTTGTTCTACTGCTCCTGGCGCAACTGCAGTGCCACGTGTATCTACTCCAGACGTCAATGCAACTGCGCACCCAGGTGAAACTGCAACTACAACGGCAACTGCAAGTACCAGTGCAACTGCCACTGCAAGTACAAGTATACAGTCTACAACTGAGGCGGATGGAACCAGTAACGAGCTACTTCTAAATTGTCCACTTTGTAGGGAGCCTTTCTACGGGAACCTTGAAAAACTGGAAAAATTACCAAAGAACTACCTCATAAACCAAATTGCTCAAACCTTGACTCCACAGATCATCATGTGTGGTATGTATTCCCTCTTGCCATGACTCAAAGATACCTCCTCAATCGTGTTTTTTCTGTGCAGACGACACTGAAACTCACCAACCGATGCCAGCAGCTGTTCACTGTGAGTCATGTGACCTTCACTTCCAATGTGCAGACTGCAATACGAATTACCACAAGACAGCGAGAATTCGTCAATTGCACAAAATTACTAGAATTGAGGAATACAAACCGACGGTTCAGATCACACAAATACACAATACGTTTTGTGGCCTAATAATATGTATTGTGCGCAGCCAACTCTCCAGAAGTGCTGCTACGACGATAACAAGGCAGAATACTACTGCTATGCAGAAGAAAAAGTGAGCAACCGTCTTTGCCTCCCAGCTGCTGACATCACATGTAGGTATTGTGCCGTGCCTGTTGTGACGACGAGCACAAGGGTCACCCTTACTTCACTATTTCCCGGGCTGCCAAGAATACAAGAGAATTCCTCTCCGAACTCCTACAAGTGGTTTCTGCTAATGAAGAAAGACTTAAATCCATACTCACACAACTCGCAACATGTCAAGCTGCAGCTAAAGATGTTAGTGTCAATCCCAGCGCCTTTACAAATTTTCACATTTCGAAAGGAATACGACAGTTTAGTTGGCGGAACAAAAACTGAATTTGATAATCTCGGCGTTTGCCTTTCGGCACAGCATGCAAAACTCAGAGATTACTTCAATCAAACTTCCATGACCCAAGGTGAATTGCACAGTAGTACAACTATTCCAGCTAACCACAAATCAGAGAAACTCATAACTACCAAAAAAACCCAGATATCTGTGTTACTGGAGTCCCTTCAACAAGGAAGACAAGTTGCGAAAGGAAATTTAGATAGTACTGAAGACTTCGCTCTTATTTCGATGAAAAAACCTCTACAAGATAGATTGGAGGTGAGTTACCCTTTAGCTTATATCGTGTGACGAAATCCAAGCAACTTATTCACACCGCGAGCAGTGTACTTTTTGAGGGAGTACCCGACCCACACTTCCCAGCGCGTTTCTATCCCCTCACTGCATGTTGCTCAGCATCACACCCCACCCTTGCATGCCCAAATCCCCCATCTCCACCTTCAGTGTCCAATCCAACATCCCCAACTTCAGTACCTAATCCCGCTCCAGTATCCAGTACAATAATCTCTTCAGCATCTGAGCCTAATGAGCCTATTCTAACAAGGCTCATTCAGCACCATGGAGTGATACAGTCCCATACTGCACCCATTTTCTTACCTGATTTACTCACCGAGCGATTTATAGTTTGTACCAGTACTGACTCTTCTACACCTTTGCCAGTGTCCACTGCCTGGATAGTTCCTTCTTACCCCTATTGCACCGACCACGGTTGTAGAAATAAGTCCGTATTATGCACACAATGCAACATTCCAGTATGTTCTGAGTGCATTATGGTTGGCTCGCACATGGGTCATCCTGCAATCCCTCTTAACGAGGCTTTCAAAAATTTCTGTGCCCAACTTCAGGGTTAGCAAGTGTACTCCTAGCTTATTGATTGATAATTTGTGCAGGGATCTCTGAGAAATTGCAGGGGAAAATATCTCTCTTGACAAAATTATACGCGAACATTACAGAAAGGCAGAAGACACTAGCTTCCCACAGACAGTCACTTCTCACATTTCAGCACACTAGCTTAAGCACTGTCATCCAGCAAACTCTTCAACTTCTTTCACCCCAAATACTGAGAATGGAGAAGACTATTGCGCAAGTTGAAGAAGAAGTTTTTCTGAGAGCAAGACAGTGCACACAAGCACTTTCTGAAATGGGGAGTGCTGCCGAGGTTGTTAAAAATATGTTCAAAGTAGCCTCAAGTGCAGGAGCAAACCCAACTTGTGACAACCCCAAATGGTGTGTATTGCTATGCAACTTCATTCTAACCTCCTTTCAGTCATACATTTGTCACGAATTTCCTTAACATCTCTGGAACACTGCAGCATGCCATTTCGTTTGAAGAAACAGGAGCACTGTCCCCACTTTCTGAGACTCTCCCCAACCCACAGGATAATATTACTGTAAATGTAAACCAGATTGATGAAGCGGCCAACAAAGCCAAAGAAGAGGAATGCGCTAAAAACAAGACGAGACTTGAAGAATTGGTGGAGCTTCAAGAGCAAAAAACACGGTGGGAGTCAGAGAAAAACGCGTGGCAGAACGAATTACTAAAGATTCAGACCGACCTGGACAATGAGAAAAAGCTTCATGACGCCGACAAGGGAATTATTGTCGATCTCACAGTGCAAAATGAAGGATTGAGGGAGCAGAACCAACACTTTGAAGCCGAGAAGTTTACCATACAAAAAGACCTTCTGGAAATGCAGAGACAGTCTGCAATTATGAAGGAGAGTATTCTGGCACTTTCAGTAGAGAAGGAAAAATTGGAGCGTGAGCTTTCAGAAACTAAGAAATCTGCCAAGCAAGCAAATGGGCGCATGTGCGTGTGGCCTGGGTGTAACAAACCAGCTCTGTATGTGGCCTTCATCAATACTATCAATTAAAACACCCCACAGGTACATGTGTGCAAACAAGCCTGGTGCAAGGGGAACATATAACAAAGTCTGTAGTTATTACTCATGTGCAGAGCACAGCAACCATAATAGTTCTGTGTGTAACTCACAAGGCCGTGAGTGCTCTGGTGCAGGACACCACTGTCACAACAACGCGAGTATGCTCTCATTTTCCTTGCATGAAGCTCACACAGTTCTCTTCACTAGCATATTGTGGACTAATATCAGAGTTCGGGGACAAGTTCGCATAAAACACGTCTCAATAGCATGCAAAGAGGGTTGTACTAAAAGCACACAAAAGTTTTTTTTATTTTGTTGTGGACACTTGGTTTAAGGTGAGCCGTGATCTTGGTCGGCGTCATTGTCGTAAAATTCGGCATCATGAACTGGGAAGTTTTCTGCTCCATTCTTACCTTTAATGTGTTATTTTATTGGCAAGGAGAAAGGAGAAGGAACCGGTGGGTCTAGCATCACATGAATTCTCTTCAACATCAGGCTCGTGGTCACTGTCAGGTGGTCTATCCACGTGTGTTTCTTCTGTTCGACCATGTCCCACAAATCCAAGACACCCGTTTGCACCATGTTGTAACCTTTGCCTGTGGTGCTCCTTGTGGGTGCACAACAGGACGGGGTCAGGATTTGTAATCACGTAGGGAGGGGGTTGTCGCATTTGAACACTGGGTGCCCCTGAATGTTGTTAATATGTAGGATAGTCAGAAACATATACTCACCCTTAAGCATTCTTAGATTATTGGAGATAGTACGCAGAAGCATGGAGAGGTAGGCCTTGGTATTCTCATTACCAAAGGCACAACGAGAGGCATTAGGCACTAACTATTGGACAATGTTGGATGTAAAAACTGTTATTCGGAGAAACTTGGTAATCCGGCCCAAAGTATTCGATATAGTCGTTATGGGGAATTTGGTTCTGCAATGTGGTATGAGTGAGAAGTGCAGTTTCATAAGTCCATGCACGCGCTACATTCCGAACAGTGTACCCTCCCCCACCCAAGACAAGCAGGGGAATATTAAAGCTTTGAACATAAGAGACACAATCGCCGTGGCCCTGTTGACATCAGCTTAAGTTCAAACAATCGACCAGTGAACTTTACCTTGTGAGTTAGGTTAAAAACTCCAAGTCTGTCCATGTTGAGTGAATCGGCTCCGCATTGGAGTACGATTGCTGTGGGTCTTTGTTGGACAGAGTGAACTCAAGTTTGAACATGGGTTTTTGTACCTATATATACTTACTGCTTCCGACAATATTGGTTTAAATAAGCCAAGATAATTTGTGTCGTCAATGCCGTTCCGAAGAGGTACGTTGATTGTTGTATATTTTCCAGCTCCAAGTCCTATCTCATCAATATCTCCAGTGCCTATGAAAAGCGTCAGAATGAGGTGGCTCTGACAATGTAACCTGGGAAAAATCCATTTCCTGTTTCATAATACATTAGACGCGTTGTTGAAAAAATAAAAGAAAATACCGAATTTGTGGAAACTGAGGCACATCACTCTGTCTGAAAGGTAAAAAGCCTTTAAAGAGGGAGTGAGTCAATATAAGTAATTGTGTGGCTTAAGCGTACCTCTTGAACGCCATCACCATGATGAATATCTATATCAATGTACAACACTCTTGGGTGGCACTTAAGAAGTTCGATAATGGCGAGTACGATGTCATTCACATAACAGAACTGCAATACGTTAACTTATTTCATCTCAGTCTCTCAAAGGGAAACCCCAGATGCTTCTTGTCTACGGGCATGATGCAATCCACCAGACCAATTTATAGCTACATCACATACACCTTGATTCAACTTCCTGGCTATCATTTGTAAGAGAACCGTAAGAATTCGGCAACAAACCAGCATCAATGGAAGCACCAGCATAGAGTTCGATGAAATCTGTCATTCCAGAAAAAACTGGACAGTCTCCCCCAGATGTTATGAAACTAAAGCTGGAAGGTTAAATGGGACCACTGTACTCCCCCTTCTATTTATCTAACTGAGAAACGGGAGGTGCTCGAGAATTTGAGGCGGCTGCATCCAACCTAGCATCACAATCAAGGGTTCATTTGTTCATTTTCCCGCCATACCCGTAGAGATATTGAATAAATTCTGGAGTGTGGAACTGCATAAGTTCTTGCGTAGTTGCATGGTGTGGGCGATAAACTTGCATCTTGTTGTGGAGTCCATACGATAATATCATACTACACAGTAGTCAAGCCTTTTTTCATTTTTTTTTCCTTAAAATAAAAGTGGCATTTACCTGTGGGTAACTGAGAGTCTGTACGGTTTCATTGGGTGCCTAACAGAAAGGTCACTGGGAGAATAAGAGAAGGAAAAAAGGAAACCTCTGGCCATAGTAGAAGTTCCCAATCAAGGGGTCGTAAAAATAACAAATTCGAGACATTGCCAAAGTCACCACCTCCCGACCAAATTCAGCCCAGTGTCGCCAACACTTTTGATGTTAGAATAGAAAATAGCCTCCCTCTGATGGAAAAGAAGAACTTGAGCCAACGACAAACACATGAACAGGCTCTATCCGATGCATCGATAGCAGAGTCACAATGAAGGAGAGGGATCTGCCTTCCAGATGAACAGTTGGGGCAGATCTGAGGATAAAACTTAATTGCTTGATACAAATTATTGTTACCAAAATGAAAGGGATTTTTCTTTTGCGAAAGACAAAACAAAAATGACAAGTCCGGCAACGTACCTCAACCGAATCGTTCCGAGTAGTATGTCGCTGTTGTCAACGTGCCAAGATGTCAATGTGCCAACACTTGCTTTTTCCTCGTATCGTTTTTTTTACTGTCAAGTATTATTTGTAAATATTCCAAATCTTTAACCCCACACCTGTAGCACCAACTGCTGCGTGCACTCAATTGTATGTTGGTCTTTCGTGGTTGTTGTTTTGGTGATAGCCATTCATAGGGACATTCAATTTTTGCTCAACAAATTTCCACAATTTTCCGAGTCTGTCCTCAATGATGCTATTGATTTCTGTGGTGGTGTTGCTCAAGCCGACAGTTTCTTAGAAAATCAACAAACAATGGACCCCCAAAATGTAGCTTGCAACACTTTGGAAGAGCTTCAAATCACTAATGCTTCTAAGGTCCATTATTTGAGACGGTCTGAAGGCACTGAGGACCTAGCTCTTCTGGCGAGCTCAATACCAGGGGTAGCTTTCCCTTTTTTTATTTTCGTTTGGTTGTTTACTGGACATCTTCAGGTGCATCCCGAGCTTGGTTCTTCTCCTTCGGGTTTGTCTCCCACCTTGTTTTGTTGTTAGTAGTGTGCACTTACCCCGTATTATCACAGATTATTCTTTAAGTCAACATTATCCCACCTTATACCCACACTCTCCTCTTTCTCCTCGCAACACCCCTTCTACGTCCCCAACGCCCCAAAATCCATCTCATTGCTCGGCCCTCACTCTTTCACTGATGCTTCATAACCAATCCAGTCAACCTGAACAACAACATCCCCCCAGTACTCTTGCAGAAGCTCTCCCCACAAGAGACAGCTCTGCTTCACCACCACTGTCACCAAAGCCCGTATACATCCCCACCAAAAGCTCAGTGCACTCAAATCAAACAATGCCGCCAGCAAAGGGCAGCCCTCGGGGGTCACCTCCAATTGCTGCACCGTTGACGATGGCTGTACCATCATCAAGGCGAAAAACCGTTTCTCCATCACACTCACCTAGCACCTCCCCACCCACCTCATCACCACCCTCGCCACCCCAAACCGACCCAGTGCCGCCGTCATACTTTTCCAGCAGCCCATCAGCAACCACCAACTTGAATGGTCTAAGAACAACTTTCGACACCACCCATGTGGTCAAAATCATTGACACCGTCAAAGTGGAAGACCACATTGAGTACCTTGTTTCTTTGCAGGTCGGAACGCCAACCTGGACGATACAACGTCGCTACAATGACTTCTACACTTTGCATTCCAAGGTACTGTTTTCTCCACTCTCCAAAGCACATTTCTAACGTTTATCAGCTCAAGAAATGCAAAGATCTCGAAAATTGTATGAAGCGTTTGCACCTGCCAGGCAAAAAGATAGCAGGCAATAACTCGCCCTCGGTCATTAAAGAGCGGAAGGAACAACTCGAAGTATATCTGAGAGAGTTGCTGTCAGACGGCACTCTATTACGACTACCGGAAGTAAGAGATTTTCTGCAGCTTGCAGAACACACCGGGCACTGACACACACAGCTGGGATTGTATAAAGAGGCGCTTCCCAGGACCGAGTGTACTCAATAATCTTTAGTAACTTTCCTTGATTAATTCTAACACAATTGTTGTCTTCTTTTTCTTCTCTTAAGTCCTTGTATTTTTACACGTCAAAATAGTTGTTTTCATAGCCGTCAGAACTTAGCTTACGCGGCCAATAGGAAGAGCAAACCCATGTAGTGGTACCGTTGTGAGCCTCAAGCTGAAGCTTCCAGAGATACAATCCAGGAGGTAAGACAAGTCTTGTGTTGTGTTAGTTAGGAATTAAGAGAAGTAAACACGCACCTGCACTCCCAGACCCCTTTGTATGGATTTAGTACACAAGGAACAAGCTCCCATAGGGTGAAGTCTCCTGCTATCCGAACATTTTTAGCCAGAGGATAGTCGGCACAGACACCAATGGACACCCAGAATCCCCACTTGCTCAGTGCGTTCTCCCCTAACATTTTTTAGGGGTGTACTTCGAGTAATTGGAAAACCTGAGGTGGGATAGGTGACACAGACAAAGTTATTGGAATTGTCAAGGTGGGGCTGGTCAAAATCAGTAGTCCATCTGTCTTCCTCCCCAAGGAGAAATTTATATTCGTACACCCCCGGAGCAAGTAATATGCTTACAATGTTACTAAATCAAAAGGACAAACAAAGATACCTAAAGTAGAACGAATCACCTCTTGCTTCCATCGGGGGGCCTTTGGCCCAAGCAGTAAATGATCCAGCCACTGAGCAATTGCTTGCAGAATGTCTCCAGCAGAAAAGAGTCAAAATGAAGGGCCCGAAATGGTTTCCCGGGCAAAAATCGGATGATTCTTCTGGAAGAAAGATTTAGTCTTACAGGGGATTTAGTAGTGATACCAAATCTTTGGTATGCCATTAGCTGTAGACAGGGTCTGCAACGCCAGGTATCGAATCTAGGAACGCAGTGTACATTTTCGTCATCGTATTCTAGCCATACCTGACGCATATAAATGTTGGAGAATAAGGAGGGCACGCACATTATTCCGCAGTGATAGTGTGAGATTATGATTGCCAGAATTTGCTATGGCACCGACAAGTCGATATTTATATCTTGATTGCATCAGAATGAGAGAATAAGCAGTATTCACATACCCAAAAACTTCTAAAATCTTGTCTGCACCGTCTCTCAAGCCAGCCTGGTTATACAATAACAAAACATCGCTTGAAGATGCATGTATTTGTACATCTCGATCAACTTCCTTGCGCTAATTTAGAGTTTCAAGGAGCTTGTTTAGAACCTGTTGGCATTCAGAACATATCATTCTTCCATAGGAAGCCCTCAATGAATCTTCAATTGCCATAGCTGCTGATAGCATCAAGAGCAGGCGATTATCCGAGGGAAATGACCGTATCTGAGGGTGTCCACACTGTAGATATTAGGAGGGAAAGAAAAAAAAGTGCTGAACCAACGTTGGGGCAAGTCCAATTGAAGGATACATCTCTAATCCAAAACGGATCCAACAATAAAGGATTCTCGGTACCCAGCTGGGTTAGAACATCAGTAGTGAAAACCTGCCCTATCTCGTTAAATTCGTGAAGGAGCAGTTGCCTATTGAACCGTGGCGTCGTCAAATTCCAATGGTGATGACAAAGCCACTCGCATTTTGTGAACGAACATTTGGTCGCCATTGTCGTACAGATTGCACAAGGACTCAACGTAGGAATTCAACGGAGGTGGAGCGACGCCCAGTTTCAACAGGGGTCGCAACAGTTGCAGAACACTGTTCACAAAACACGATCGAGTACCTACGTTAGACCAAGTTATTGTTGCAGTCAATTCCGCAGCGAGATTGTCGTACTTGGATTGGGCAATCCCTTGCCGCATGCACCCCAATGTGCCGTGTCCATCGACCTCTATCTCATCAATTTTTCGAAAAGAATCACAAACGGGCCAATAAACATCTGGGATTTTTTTGCGCAGGGGACTGCTGTCACTGCGCTGACGAAATAAAAACAAAGAAACGAAACATCGAACGTTACGTTCGCCGATAACAGCAGTTCCCTGCTTCACTATGGGGCACTTTTTACTGTCGTGTGAGTTTCATTTTTCTTTTATAACCCAACAAAGTAACATACATGGTGTGCAGTGCTGCTGGTGTGCGTAGTGGTTTGTAGTGCGGAGATCTTCACAAAGCAGTTTGGTGGAGGGAGTGTAAATGACCACTCGTATGTGGCTGTTCGTTTGGCGGAGGGTGTTGACCCTGAGATCCTGGCTAGATTGGCTGGTTTACTCAACCAGGGGTATTTTCTTATTCCGTGTTGAACTGTCTTAGTTATGGCAAGGCAAGTTGGACAATTGAAAGGTTACCATGTTTTCTCCATGGAACGAAGGCATGGTGACAAAGACAGTGCAATCTCGAAATTGAGGAAATTTTTGGACTCCAAAGCGCACTCCGATTTTGCACACAAAGATATCGTTTTGTGGATGGAAGAACAAGTGCCTCACAATAGGGAGAAACGCTACACTACGCCAACTGATCCTCTTTATAGTCAACAGGTACCCAGTCTGTATATACCCCCTTTCGAACTAATATTTAATCAGTGGCACCTCCAACCAACTTCAACAGTTCACATTAGTGCACAAGGAGCTTGGTCTAGAGATATTCTTGGTACAAATATCGTAATAGGCGATGTCGATGACGGTATTCCTACCATTCCGATCCATCATAACAGTACCATAAAAAAGGTTTACAATGGTCCCATCCTGACTTTACAGGGAATTATCGTTCAGATCTCTCTTGGGATTTTTGTGGGGTTTGTAAATTGGATTTGAGTTGCGCTAATGTTAAAATAGAATGATGCTGATCCTACTCCTGCCACTTCAGAGAGCCATGGTACATGTGTTGGTGGAACTGCTGCTGCTGCTAATAATACCATGTGTGGCGTTGGAGTGGCTTTCCGGGCCTACCTGGCTGGTAAAGGTTCATTTAGAGTTTACAGCAGACCCACTAAAATCAAGGATTACGACTGATCTACGGGACAGTCACTGATTCTATGGAAGCCTCTGCACTATCCTATAAACCACAGGACATATCTGTGTACTCTTCCAGCTGGGGCCCTACAGACAGTGGCCAATCGTTGGAAGGCCCTGGTACTCTGACCCAGCTGGCTATGGCTGATACAGTTTGAGTGATCGATCTCTTCCTCTCCTTAAAATCATATCAGATTACCAATGGGAGGTCAGGCCTTGGTTGCATATATATATGGGCTGCGGGCAATGGGCAGGCAAATAAAGACAATTGTAATTATGATGGCTACACAAACTCCAGATACACCATTTCAGTCCCAGCAGTGGACGCCACTGGTGCTCAGGTGCCGTCTTTATCACACTGTTTGGTATTTGACTATGTTCAAGGCCTATTACAGTGAGAAATGCGCTGCCAATATGGTAGCGGCACCTAGCAGTGGGCGGGGAGGAATTGTCACAACAGATTTACTCGGGAGTTACGGCAGGTAAGAAGTCCTCCACTTCTGTCCTTACGTCTCCTGTAGTTCTTCTACGGATTGTTCAAGTTCTTTTGGTGGTACCAGTGCTGCAGCACCAATTATCGCCGGGGTCGCTGCCCTCGTTTTACAGGCAAACCCCAGACTCACCTGGAGAGATATGCAGCATATCTTTGCTCATACATCCATTATGGTGAATCCTGCTGATACGGACTGGGTGATCAATGGCGGGGGGTTCCACCATAGCCACAAGTATGCCCACCCTGTTGCAACACACACTCTAAAATCTACAGATTTGGATTTGGGCTTGTTAATGCCACAGCAGCTGTGAATCGAGCACTCACTTGGACCAATGTTGGCCCTCAGCTCACGTGGAAGTCTGGGTCTGTTATGGTCTCTCAAGCGGTCCCAGACAACACTACCACAGGAATTAAATCTGTTGTACGAGTACCAGCGAATTTTTCTGTGGAATGGGCTGAAGGTATATACTAAATACTGTACACTTGGCTCGGCTTACACCCTACAGTGTACTTTAATTTCAATGGTGGTCGTCGTGGTGATCTAATCATTTCTCTAATCTCACCCTTTGGAACTTCTTCTACCCTCTCGGAACTTCATAACGATAACAACAACAAAATCTCCTGGACTTACACATCGTATGCATTCCACAGCAAGTAAAATATTGTGCTCACAGATAATTAGATGCAGGAACTGGGGCGAGCCCAGTCTCGGAGCCTGGACACTCTCAGTCGTTGATGCAGTGGCTTCCAACATCGGAACCTTGGTGTATTGTGTGTTGCCATTCTTCCTTTCTCGCACCTAACCAACTCAACTAACCACAGGGCAACTTTCCTTGTACGGCTTCGCGTGACGTAAATAAATAACAACTTTTTGAAACCGATTCCGCACCCCCTGTACTTCCGTTATCGTACCTCAACAAAACAACAAAGGAAGCGAAGAATCAACAACACAACGCCCACATCCACACAAAGAGCGAACGTTCCGTTACCGAAAAGTCACCTTTGATTCGCACGAAAAAGGTGATGACGTCGGTTGTTGATACTCCCACGCAACAGCCAACAGCACCAACAGTACTCGTCTGCCAACGCCAACCACCACAACAACAACCCATAATAGACGACGATGAAGGAGGTGGTGCCCCCTCAGAACCCAACACCGTCCCCCACAGCAACCTCAGCACCAGCCGAGGCAGGCCCGGCAACGGCAACGGCAACAACAACAACAAGTCGAGATCACGGTCGAGAACGGCCTCGAGGCCCAACTCGGCACAGTCGCAGATCAGCGAGTGGATACAGACGCCGAGGGAGTACCAGCAGGGAGCCGGGGGCGTGGGCACGAGGCACTGCGCGGGGCGCGCGGCGCTGTGCGCCAGGAACACCGTGTGGTCGATATCTTTCATTGTACTGCTGCTGGCAATGTGCGCCGTCGTGGTTCCCGTGATGGTCGTTTGGAGAGGTTCGGTGTCCCAGGGCTTGATTACACTTCAGCAGAGGTATACGTTTTCCTGTGATTCCTGCCTATTCTACTTCCCTACTCTACTTTGCACGGGTGGATGACTTCTTTTTTTCTTCTTCTTCTTCTCTTCCTTCTCCTTCTAGTTATCTGGTAGAGTCTATGAGCAGGAGGGCGGATTTGGTTAGGATGCAGGCCACTTCCAGTTTGGAATCATGTGAAAGGCAACTGCATTCTCATGCGGACTACGCGAATGCCGCCATGAGAAGAGCGGCAGCCGAAAATTCCAGCTTCAAGTTTGATCTGGATTTTGCATTCAACGTGGCATTCGAGCATGTTACACAAATTTTCACAGTGCACGGCGGATGCGCAGCTACAATTTGTATATTCACACTGGATGGTGCTTTTTTTCTTTTCGAGGATTCTTGGTTTGGGCCTATTGTGGGATTTCAAAAAGGATTCCCTCCTCAAAGCAATATATCAAAGAGCATATATCTATACAATGTGGAGAACTTTATTCCATATTGGTCTGTTTCAATCCCTGTGGGCTCGTTGATTGAGCCTTACCCCATGTTTGGGGGCCTTTCAACCGACGTTTTGAGTAAAATCACCAACACAAATAAATCTGTATGGACTCCTTTTGCTTTGTACAAAAACTCACCAATTATGGCATCCAACCTCATCACTGGGATTGTTAATCACTCTGCATCTGATGAAGTGAAAACCGGCACGACTTATCCTGAAAGTCTCCTCGCAGGCTTTTCTGTTTTGCTTACTGAGAGAGTTTTTGAAGGTCTCTTCAAGAATCTGGAAACGAATGGAATGTTATGCCTGTTTGTTCAAGATGAGAGTCATTGCCTACTCGCCAGTAGCTGTGAAAACTCGTCTATTGTTATCACAACGTCCGAGGTGTATCGTGTTTGTACGTTTAACTCCAGCGTGGGAACTGTGAGGAGATCAGGATTTGTACTACAGGAATTACTGGCAGCAAGCCGACTGGGAACTAGCCCTGTTGTGATTACCGAGGGGTCTGTTTCTTATGGATTTGCCAATATAACGACAGACAAAGGGTTTCAAGCAGTGGCTGTGGTCATTGCAGGTAAATCCTAGTTGCCCTAATTGAATTCAGTGCTTCACTTACCTAGAATCAAAGATTTGAACTACTTTGAACAGGCCTACGAAAGTGCCAAAACTGACGTAACGAAATGGATTATTATATGTACTGCAGTGGCGGGTCTTGTGGCAGGCAGTGTCTCATTGCTGACACTACTTGGCCAATTGCAAGTAATGTCGAGGATAAGAGGAATTGTGCACAATAGCCTTCTAAGTGCTGCTGATGGACCAAGTGTAATTCATGGCCCACTCGTCAGGCACAACAAAATATATCCAGATTCATATAATCAATCAGAGGACCCACAGAATACTGCCGATGAAGGGGAAATTGATGATGGGTGGAAGCCAGAGGCAGTGAAAACGGGCACATGGGGTTCATCTTTCTTTGGATCTCTCTCAGAGATTTCTATAATTCTGGACAAGCTTGATTGGTTGGAAGGCAAAGTTAAAATCGTTTGCGCATTTGTCCCAGTTGTGGCAAAGCTTGTCTGTCATCGGGGAGTGTCAGACATAACAGTTTTGGAGTCCAAACTTTCGAGACGTTTAGGTTCCTATTTATTCTGTGATATTGAAGGTAACAATTTCCCCTTGGATAAACTGCAATTACTCCTATCCCCAGGTTTTACCCCACTCTGCGAAGCTGTGTCCCCTGATACCGCTGCCTCTGTTTTAGAGATATTCTACGATGCAGTAGAAAGTGCTGCACTTGCTCGGGAGCACAACTTGCTGGTGAAAAGGTTGGGAGACGGAATTTTCATAACTTGGGGCTTCAAACTTGAAGTAAGAGCTTCGCCTTCCATGGTTGAACCATGTCACTAATAACTACTGTTCAGGTGGAAGAAAATACCAAGACCCGGAGATATCCTATACTGGCATACTCCGCAGCATTAAAAATTGCTGAAAGTGCCCTCGACCTGAATAATCGCATCAAGGAGATGATACAATACGAAGCTCCCAACTGGAATTTGACACTTCGAATCGGCATCAGCACCGGTCCGGCCTTGCACGGCCTTCTCAAAACGCATTCGCTCATCAACCCCGACGTCGTTGGCGCCATGGTTTTTCCCCACCCCCCTCTGACACTCTCCGAATCCCAACAACTAAAACCAAACCCCACAACCCACAATTCAGGTGAACCTCGCGTCCCGGTGCCAAAGTGCGGGCAAGGACGAGCGAGTACGGGACCTCGGCCGGACACAACTAGACCCTCAGCAGCCACAAGACCGAGTGCTGTGCACAATCACGAGCGACATGGCAACCCACGCGGCAAACTCCCACTTTGCGCACAGCAAAGTGCGGACCCAGCTGTCAGAGATGGCCAGCGAGAACGTGGGGTCGTACCGGCGCCATGTGTTTGACAACCTGTACTTGCAGGGCATTGGTGAATCGCAGCTCAGTGTAACCTATGTCACCATGGGAAGGTTGGAGCCTCTTTCAGGAGTGTAGGGCTTGGCTTCCTTCCTCCTAGCCGTGGGAGACAACATGATGTTTGACTTGGACTTTTATTATGCTAAATTTATCATCCCAATAAAACTGTTGTTAAAAAAAAAACCAGAACCCTCTTTGTTATTTACTTCGTTGTTTATTTTGAATAATCAGTTTCTTGTTGAACGGAGGAAGGGGCTCATGAGTTTGAGAGCCTTTTCGCAGCTCAGAGGTATCCCAAATGCCTTTACATCAGGGGGAACTTCGGGATTGAGAGGATTTATTCTGATGAGTGTGGTGTCTGCAGGTAGGTTGACCCCAATTTTGTACTCTGCACTCAAGCATTTCCAGCGGCCATCAACCATGTTCATTCTGAGAGAGTGCTCACTCATTCCGCACCCTACTTCTAGAATGACAAATGATCTTGCCTCGGTGACTTCCTGGGTAATGTGTAGGTCAATACAATGCCTAGGTGCAGGATATAAATTACTCTAGAAGTTATCCATTGTTGTAGTCGACGCCTCTCTGCCTTGCACAGAACTTCGCAGAAGTCTAGATCACCAAAATATGATACATTCCATCTCGCCATTGAGCCGCAGTACGGACATTTGGGATAGGGTGGAACTGCCTTGTGTGTTGTTGGATGCAGAGCCGGTAGCTTGGATGGAGTAGGAAAGACGATATCCTTGAAAAAGATACTGAATAAAGGGAAAAAAGGCCTTTGCACAGACCTTTCTACACTTGGCTCTACACTGTAGCCACTCCATGTTTCCATGGACCTGGTATACGTTCTCTCGTGCAAATCCTGATGTAGTGAAAAGTGTGTCCACATTTGATGACATCACAAAGTAGTTGCCCCCAACTTTCCTTGTTTTCCTGGATGCCACTTTGTACAGGATTTTGTAGCCATCATGAGGAGTTGCCTTCCTATATGCCTAGCCAGGAAAAACAAAATTGAATTGGCAACTACAAATATCACTCCCCTCATACGTTTGTAGTCTGCGACACAAATCCCCAAGCTATACCCGGATCCTGAAAAAAAAGTCAAAAACACAAATCTATGAGTGGCCGAGCCTCACAAAGCGCCAAGGAGCCAGTAGCAATACATACAACAAACAAACGAATACAAGAAGAAGGAGGGAGGAGGAGGAAGAAGAAAAACAAGTCACCTACCCTGTCATACCACTCCATGGTAGCCAGGTGCTGGTAGTCCAGCCCCAGGGCCCTCGCCGGCGCGTAGTCGACCCACATGCCGTCCGCCCCCCGCATCACGGGCAGCCCCGAGTCCGCCGACATCCCCGCCCCCGCCACTATCAGCAGCGCGTCGCACGTGTCCAGCACCTCCCCCGCCTGCTTGACAACCCGCATCAGCTCCCCCGGCGGCGGCCCGCCCCCGCCCCCTCCCCCGCCTCCTACGTCGTAGTGAGCAGCCATGGGTGATCACGTGAGAGTGAAAGGGTTTTGTGTGTTCTTTTGTTTGGCTTTTCGGCACGAAGTTCGGGGGAATAAGAAGAGTTTGTCAGGAGACGGAAAGGAGTTGTTTGTTTCTGGGTTTCTGGTCTGGAATAATCTCAATCAATTGGCGGGGTGCCCGCCGAAAGAGAAGTGTAAGGGGGGAGGTGTTGGTCAGGGGGCATGTTTCCAGAGTGATACAGTGACTTCGGAGAGTACGTCGTCGTGCTGTGCAACCAGTGACATCCCGGCATCCCTGGCGGCTTGCAAGCACACTTCTGGGAAGTACCTGTGCTTCCCATTGGCCATAAGGAACATTCCCCCGCTTGTGTGGTGTGGGGATGGAAGCTGCAGCAACGCCGAGGCAGCACGGAACAGGGAGGGGCAGAATTCCCGGTGATAGGTCACGTCGGATGCAATAGCTATGGGGAACGAGTGACTCAGTGGCGCATTTACCGGCTTCTTCCAATCCAGCTGGGTCACACTGGCACACCCCGTTTTTACATTCTTGGATACATTTTCGTTCAGAAGCTCCAAGACATCCTGAGATGACATATTGATTCATCAGTGAAAATGGAGTAAATGGGGTATGTGATTATACACACATCGTCAAAGTCAGTTAGAACAGTTCTCACACCCAGCTGAGCCATAACAATTCCAACCAGACCACAACCGGCACCAAGCTCAACAACCTGCAGTGTTTCTGCCTTATTCCTAAGCGTTTCCAGGCATTGTTCTCCCTCCCCTCCCAGTCCCAGTCCTGGTTCTACGTTCCCAATTCCCGCCAACAAACACCCCAATCTTTCAGCCATCCAAGGTGCCGCACCCCAGACCACCTATCAATCACTCCTTGTGTTAAAAAAAAAAAGGGGGGAAAAAAACTCCAAACTAACCAAAACTGTCACACCTGGCCATTGATTTGGAAAGTGTGGTCGTCGCAGATGGTGCTAATAACCTGGCGTTGTCCGCCGAATTCATAGAGCCGCTCGCCCAGTGGCTCCCGACCAAAGACCACTCCCATGTCGAATATCTCCCTGTCGCCCTCTGGGTCGTCGTCATCCGCCAAGTTCGACCTCATTCCCCCAGTCACTCTCGTGTGAATTTCGGAATAGCGGGATTTTTTTTTGTTGTTTTCCAATAAAGGCGATAATTGTGCGGAGATGGCGACGCTGCAGCCCTCGCGGAAAAAAAAAAGGCCGGCGACGGCACCTGCGGAGGTAGTTGGCGGCGACACGCCCGTCGTTTCTAACGCCACTACGCGTACGAGTCACCCGACGGCGAAAAAAAGCGGCGATAAAATAGAAGCCGCGGCAAAAACCGGAGCTGCTGTGCAGAAACAGACGAAATCCAAGGTCGCCAGCGAAAGCGCGCCGCCGGGCGAAGCGAAGGCCGAGCGGAAAAGCGAAGAAAGCCCCGGCGAAGGGAGTGCCAGTTATGGGACGACTGATGCCGAGCGAGACGGCGCGAGCGATTTCGGGAGCCTGGGGATCTGCGCGGAGACTCAGAGGGCGATTTCGGAGACTCTGGGGTTCACTGTGATGACGCCGATCCAAAAGGCCACCATACCACTGGCCATGTCGGGGCGCGACGTCCTGGCCAAGGCCCCCACCGGTTCCGGCAAGACCCTGGCGTACCTGATCCCCGCACTCGAGGTGCTCCGCAGGAACGGGTTCCACAAGCGGGTTATGGGTTCCCCCGCCGCACTCGGCGGCGGCCTGATGGTGCAGGGGACCGTGCTAACCGGCGGCGCCGCCGGGGGCGCCGTGCAAATGCTGGGACTCGGCCTGCTTGGCGGGGGCACCGGGGCCGTTGTCATCACCCCCACGCACGAGCTCGCGCTGCAGGTTGGGTGCATGGCGGACCAGCTGATGACATTCCACGAGAACCTCAAGTACACTGTTCTGCTTGGGGGGGCCAATACTTGGCTGGAGAGCAAGGCGCTGGAGAAGGGCGCTCACCTCCTTATTGCGACGCCGGGGAGGCTGCAGTACCACTTGAAGAACAGCGCCGAGGTGGTGGTTGCTTTGAAGTGTGTCAAGTTCTTGGTGATCGACGAGGCTGATCAGGTGTTGGCGGACAGCGAAAAGGAAGTTGCGCACGTGATTTCGTGTGTCCCTGCGTCTTCTGAGGGAAGGCAGGCCATGCTGTTCAGCGCAACTATGTCTGATAGCGTGCGATCGCTTGCGCGGCTATCCCTGAGTGCTCCAGTATTCCTCAGAGTGGAGGAGAAAAAGGGGAATCCGACCGTCAACACTATCACGCATCACTTTGTGGTGGTACCCCAGGAGTCTCGTGTCGATCTCCTTATTGGATGGCTGCGTGCCACACGCGCACAAAGCAAAGCTATTGTCTTCTTCTCTTCCTGTGCCGAGGTCCAGTACTTTGGAATGATTTTGTCTCGTATTCTGGGTGAGCATTACAAAATTAAACAACTTCAAAGCCAGTTAGTTCAAGGAGCAAGAGCAGTTGAATATCTGGACTTCTGCATGTCACAAACAGGAATCCTTCTTACAACAGATTTATCCTCCAGGGGCTTGGATATTCCTGAAGTTGACTGGATAATACAATATTCAATGCCCAGAGACTCTAAAACCTATGTCCATCGCGTTGGACGAACAGCAAGGGCTGGGAGGAGTGGAGTTGCTGTACTTTTCCTCTCTCCACATGAATACGGGGCAGTTGGAATGATACAGGCCATGGGAGTCCCAATAACTGGGCTATCTGTCCCGAAATTAGTTCCTCACGCCCAAGCTCTACGTGCATTGCTTCCTATGATGAGGGGTGGAGAACGAGTTGCAGAAATGGCATTTCAGCGCTTTGTTGCATTATACGGGTGTAACATGCTTTCCCTGCTACCCACGACTCTAAATATGGATACAATTGCGAAAAGTATGGGCCTGTTTAGTACTCCAGATGTGGATCTTGAGAGAATACTAAAAATCATTGAGCTCAAGGCAGCCCGTGCCAAGGCAGAGAAGGAAGATGACCAAAGAGCTCAAAAGGTACCCTCGAGTGAAGCAGTTGAGGTGGCTGTGACCACTCAGAAAGTAGTGCCCTCTTCACGCAACACGGCTTCGCCACCAAAACCAAAAAAGCCTAGATCGGCAAAGACGGAACCCAAAGGCCCAGAAGCACCAAGTGGTGACACAGTCTCAAAAGAAAAACCAGACCCAGAAACCTCTGTCAAACCAAAAACCAAGAACATCCCTGTACAAAAACGGCCGATAACCAAATCAACTAGCAAAGACACCACGCCAATCAAAACTACTAGCGGCAAGACAAGTGAAACTTCACCACAAAAACCAGCCACCAAGATGGTAGAATCAAAGCTCAAGTCAACACAAGTAAACAAAGAAATTCCAGCAGCAGAAGCCCAAACACAAACCTCCACACCAAGCCTAAACACGGCAACTACTACAACACCTAAAAGGAACATATGGCTGGAATCAACGCCGATAACAGAATCATCATCAACAGCCACAACAACCAAACCAGCCGCCAAAGTCAATCCCTGGCTATGACAAATAAAATAAAAAAAAACCCTTGGAGATACTAGATTTTAATTGGCCAGCAACTGTCGCGCTTGTTCTTCTAATTCCGTTCTAATCCAGTTGCACGGGAATTCAATTTCTTTTAATTAAGCTCCCTGCGGTGTCACGCGAGGTGCCGCGGCCATCAAGATCTGCTATTACGCGGTACTAATAACAGTTCGTTCGGGTGGTGAGGTGGACAAGCAAACCGTAAAATGGGCGGACAACAGAAGATGCGAAAGAAGACCAGCTTCGACCACAAGCACTACATTTCGCGCAAAAACGCAACCACGAAGTTGGGAATGCCATTTAGCGAGTTCAGGTACTGCCTATTAAAAATAAATAATATAAAATAAAAAAAAAAAACCATGATCAGTATTGGTGCCCTCTGCGGAGGCACTGTTCCCGGTCAAAGATATTGATAGCTAAGCACCAACAGACAATTCTGCATATTGAAGGGAATCTACCCGAGGAACCCTCCCAACCGAAGCCGGAGAGACCCACAGACATACTATTACACAAAAGACATCGTTGCAGCTATGCGCGACCCTGTTTTGCAGAACTTCCGTAGACTGCACACGTTCCAACGCAAAATCACCCGAGCAACTTCACGAAGAGAATTCGCCTCTGCAGAAGTTCTGAGACAGAGCTTGAGGCCCAGTTTTAACATAGACCATGTCATGCTGGAAAAGTATTTTCCCTCATTGCTTGGAGGAATCTAAGTAATCCCTAGGTACCCTTCTTTCATAGATTGCCTGAGGGATTTGGATGATGCCTTGTGCCTTGTTACGCTTTATGCTGCACACAATCAGGCCAGCGCAGGTATTACTTTTAGTCTAGGTGTGTCCTTAACACCTTAGCAGTTCACCTCAAAAAAATTGATCTTTGCAAGCAGTTCGTGGCCGAGTGGAAGGCTTTTGTTGCCCACACTCGCGCTCTCAGGAAAGTCTTTATCTCACAAAAGGGAATCTACTACCAAGCTGAAATTATGGGGGAAAAAATTACCTGGCTTTCTCCGCACCAACTCAGTTTGGCGGTACACACACCACTTTGCTTCCAATTTTTAAAACTCTGTTTTGAAGATCTCCTCAGTTGTTGACTACCAAGTCATGAATACCTTCGCAGATCTTTATGAAACTCAAGTTGGGTTCGTTCTTTATAAACTGTACACTGGAGTTGGTCTACAGTACCCTCCTGTATTGGATGACTTAAGTGACTCATCTGGTGAACACATCAGCTACTTGAAGTTAACATCACTGTATGCTGGTGTCCCAAGTTTCTTTTATGTTGATCTTTTGCAGAAACCCAGAAAAGGTTCTTCCAATTAAACCTTTGTATAAGGTCAAAGACGAACCTCCCATTTTTTCGTGGACATTACATGATAAAAACCAGAAGGCAACTAGGTGCTTCTCTATTTTGCCTGTCTCACATTCTTCTTAGGCAAAACCGAAAGCCACACCAAAGGAACCTCTCACGTACTCAGTCCCAGAACCTAACAGTGCTGCGGCCCAACAAGATAGAAATTCCACTGCTGCCACCGATACAGCAAGTCTCGTCGAACAACCTCAAACTATTGGCTCGGAACCAGTGATTTCTAAAGTGCGCTCAAAGAGGGCACTCTTCCACGGGTTCAAGTTCTTCCTCAACAGAGAGGTTGGTACTATATATACTTATTTGCTAGCCGAGTAATACAACAACAGGTTTCATTCCATGTTCTGGAATTTGTAATTCTAGCCTTCGGGGGGCAAGTTTCTTGGGATGGAGAGATCGCTCCGTATACTCGAGATGATCCAACAATCACGCATGAGGTTTCCGATAATATTAAATGTTGTATCCATAAACATTCTTATTTCTAGGTGTGTGACCGACCAGGCATGGAGAAACGTGTTCCTGGAAGAGAGTATATCCAGCCTCAGTGGGTATTCGATTCTGCTAACGAGGTCAGGACCCATTTCTATTCATATAAAGCAAACCTCACAGAGTATTCAGAAATTTCCCTTACCAGTTCAAGAGTACGCCCCAGGGAAGAGGCTGCCACCTCATCTCTCTCCATTTGATTCCGAAGACAACTATAAACCAAAGCGAAGGCAAGAGCTTGACGAACTCAAACGACAGTGGCTCGAGTCACAGCAGATGCTCAATGCAGATCTAGTTGAACCTGAGGAAGACACTCTCACAGCCACGGGAAAGAGATCAGCGGCTAGCCGGTATCCTTTCCCTCAAAAAGACTCCTCTTAACAATATATGCAGATCTGGTGGTGAAGAACCCTTCAAACTTCCGTCTACACGTGAGGAGAGAGACCTCACCCGCCGTGTTAAGATGATGCTTCCCTACAAGAAGCGGCGCCTACTTGCAAAGGCCACTTCTGCTCAGCGGCAACAAAACCGAGCAGTCGAACGCTTACAGAAGAGGAGACAAGTCGTCGACAAACGCAAAAAGGCAATGGAAATGAACCGACGGAACCAACTAGCCAAGAATGCACAGAAATCAGCTTCAAACAAAAATTCCAAGACCAAAAAAAGCAAAAGCAAGCGACCCACCAAGCCAAAATCCCTAACTACAATTACAACTACATCCAGCACAACAAAAACATCCTCATAATCCCCCAATGTCACAAATAACCACTAAGCACTGGACTCACACCAACAACCAAGGACTCATTTCGTTGTTTCTCATGAGTAACAATTGAAAGTGGAGTTTGTGGCTCTTTTTTTTTTTTTGGATTTTTGCGTCTCGTAGTTGTTCCCCTGCGTTTTTTTTTTTGTTTGCCGCAGCATAAGTGCCATGTGACAAACGGGTGGGTGGCGTGGCAAGGTGCTGTTCTGTGTGGTGGCGAACACTCCCCCACGTTTGGTTAGCATAATGCATGTACATCACAGACACACTGAATGAGGAGTGCAATCAGCCTTTCCAAAGTCCAAGCCGGAAAGTTACTTCCCGAGTTAAGTGTGCCACGAGAGCGTGGCCAGTGCACAGGTCAGTCACGCGGGAACCCTCAGGGTTGAAAATAGAACGTGACGTTGAGGTGAAGCCTCTCAAGCAGCAGTTGTTTTTTGTTGTTAGACTTTTAAGGGGTTTCTTGAAAACACTCTTGGTTTTATAAATTTGATTTACCTTATTGCTGCACGAGAGAGAGCAAAGCAACCGGAAACACACCCGCGATAGAGCACACATAAAATGCTGTTTTCGTACGCGTTGGCGACCATCGTCGCGTTGTTCGTTTTGTTCGTCGTCTTGTCGCTCATTCTCATGTTCATCGGCAACGGTGCCGAGCCAGATCCAAGGTAGTTTATTCCCCACCCCCTTCTTCTTCTTCTTCGTCGTCGTCGTCGTCGTCGTCGTGTCTTGGTGGTGGCTGCAGTTGCTTTTTTGTTTGGTTGTTCTTTGTTGCGCTCGTGCGTGGTCGTCGTCGCGTTGCTGTTGTTGTTGTTGTGATACGTCTCCCATGATAATGAATGGCGGCCTAACTGGGTGTTTTTTCACGCAGGGCACAGCGCCCACGCATCATCACGTGGCCAGATGGGTCAGTCAGGCTCCCCCGAGGCCAGTCGCGCTACACCGGTGTCCAGCCCACTCCCATTCCCGTCACGACCACGACCAGCCAGCAGTGTCTATCTCAATCTCCGTATCAGCAGCAGCAGCAGCAGCCGATGCACCGACCCCAGCCTCAGCCTCAACCTCAACCTCAGGGGGCGCCTGTTGTTGACCCGCGATACTCGCACGCGTACCCGCCCGTGCTCACGCCCATGGACGCGCAGTTGGCCGAGATGGAGGCGATGCGGGAGTACGAGAGGATGATGAACCCGATGGCCGTGACCGAGGACCCGAGGCCGGGGCCGACGTTCTGGGAGTTGTTGGGCGACGCGGCCTGGGGTGTGATTTGTGCGATGAGGAGGCGTGCCAGGATCTGGCTGGGACTGAGGCAGAAGGTGCCACCACCGATCCCCAAGTGCCGAATCGGGATTGCTCCGACTCTGACTCCTCTTCGTCCCCAAACAACAACAACAACAACGGTATTGTTGTTTGTTGTTTGTTGTGCGTTGTGTGGGTGTTGCGCGTCGGTGTGTTGAGTGTGTGTGTGCCGTTGGTTTGGTTTTTCCGTTTGAACGTGTTTTTGATTTTGATTTTCTGTTTTCGCTGATGTCAACTCAACCACCTCCTCAGTTTCATCAATGGCAGACTCAACCTCAGCAGTCCTCCGATGGATTTGGACGTTGCGGTTATACAACTCCCGGGTGGGACTCCAGTCTCCGTCAGGAAGAAACCTCAGGGTAGGTCTTTTTTTCCCTCCATTCGAACAGTAGCATCTAATATCTCGACCCAGAGCACAGCCGTATTACAACTACAACTACTTCTACGGACAACAGCACCAAGGATATGCTGCGGACCCCGCTGGCCAAAACGACCAACATCAACACCCACAACAACAAGTCTCCTTCGGCAACATCAACAACAACAACAACAGTTGGATGAACACCCCTGCCTCGCCCTCGTGCTCCTCGTTGTATTCTTCTTCTTCTTCTGGTTGTGACTGGAACTGCACCGCGACCAACACCAACACCACCAACAGCAGCAGCGGCAGCATCCCTCGGCCACCACAACCACCACCACGTGCACCCCGAGGGTGGGACCAGTGGAAGACCGACCCCCCCGTGGTTCCCATCATCCCGCGGCAAGTACCGTGCACGCCCCTGCTGCCTCCGGAGAAGGAGCCAAGGCGGGGCGAGTGGATCAAGCCCAAGCAGGTGGAGGTGCTGCGGCAGTTCCCGCCGGACCCCCCGCCGCTCGAGTCGCCGTTCCTGCGCGCCCGTCGCGAGGCGTGGCTGGCGTCGCTGC
>JAHLWZ010000975.1:0-34906 GCA_020536535.1 Pelomyxa schiedti | reverse complement strand
TAAGTGGGGTTAAGAGTTGAAAATAAGGTAGTGGGAGCATACAGGTCCCCTTGTGCGAGGTCCACGCCTGGCAGCACGGTCCCTCCTGATCTTTTGTCTTCCATCACGTAAGCCCTCGTTCCTTCAGTCTTTCCGTTTCCTAACTCTGTTACAGTAAAGGTATCCAGCTGAAATCCGTAACGGAACGCAACCTTCCTGAAAAGAAAGTGGATACCCAAACCAACAGTGTTGCTGCAATTCTCGCCAGGCGTATAGCCGTCGCCGATAGTGACGACGAGGACGATGACGACGCCTGGGATGACGAGGATTAACCCCACCAAATCAACCTTTATGTTCCATAACTCCGGGGAAAAAAAAACCTTTGGCCCTTTTCTTTCCCCGTAATCAACGTGCCATCAACGGGCAAAAGACAAACAAAGAGATTTTCATGTTTTTGGAGTTTTTCACTGACTGAGACCAAAAACTCTCAGACTTGACTAAGGACTTATGTGGTGTGCGGAGGCCAGCGCAGTTCCTTTTGGAGGTTACGTGCTCCCTTGTTGACGGTGTGTTGGCATTACGAATAAAAAAACCAAAAAAAGATGGAACCCATTGGGGTGGTGCGGCCGGACCCACCCAACTCGGGCGCCCAGCATCCCACAACCGCGGTCCGCGTCGCGTCGCGTCGCGCCACGAACACAAGGGATTGGTGTCATCCGGTCCGTGGTCACGTGCATGGCGTTTTCTGAAGTGCCACCGCTGGGGACGTCTACTCTAATTCCTGCTACAACTTGCTCAACGTCGGCGTCGCCATCGTCGTCGCCATCGGTGCATAAAAATGAGGGCCCTAGGTTGTTGAATGACACTGGTTTCAATTCACTTGCAAAATCCAGTGCTGGGTGTTGCATTATCGATCCTTCTTCTTGGTTCAGTTATCTGGGGACACCCAACAGTTAGGTCCTCTGCTGGTGATTGACATTATGCCAATGTTCGTTTTGACAAGACTGATTGTCAGCTGGCTGGTAAGATTTCAATTCTTTGACACAGCAATCTGATTTATTATCAAGAAGATATCAAGTATCAGGAGGAATATTCGATGCCAGCAACGCGAAAGAAATATGGAGCTCAGTGGGAAATGGAATGAGTCACACTGGGCACAGGGTTCATGTAACTACTCAGGACGAGACCACGCGCGACCACACTTTTGTGAGCTTTTGTTCCAGAGCCTGTGCACCCCAAGTAGGTTTTCATTTGTAAACCAAGTCTCACACTTGATAGTAGGTTCAAGATCAACAAGTTGTCGTCAGCAAAACCTTCTTGGTTAGCCAACATAAAAATCAATACCAAGTCTAACATGCCTCAAGCCATTACGACCGAGCAACAACAATCCGTCCTACCTCCTACTGACAGCCGTCTCAGGCCAGATAGGAGCAAGCAATTAACCATCGCCGAAACAATTGATGCTGCTGCAACTTGGCGGTACAGAACCGGAATCTCACAGCAGACACCATAAACTCGCTTCTAGGTCTAACTTGCCCCCTGCAATTAATATTGCTCAGTTCATCATGTATGCAATGCAATGTGAAGGGCTTCCAGGGGAGCACAGAGGACCCCTCCCTCTATGATCATCCTCCATTTGTGACTAAATTGACATGGATAACTTCATGCACCACAACCCCATACTTTCGTTTGTGTGTTTTTTTCTTTCTTTCTTTCTTTTTTTAACCCATAACCGGTGCCGGGACCGAAACGGGGGGAAAAAATGAGAGAAAATCCATGTACATTCGATGAGAGGCATAGATCGGACCTGCCCGAAATGGACAACCATATCGGGGAACGTGAGTTGGATCTAGCGTTCTCAGTAAGATTCACGGCAGAAAAATAGAGCACGCGATACCAGGTTGGTTGAGGGAAGTGCACACAGTGCTGTAAAAAACCCGACCATCGGGGATTTTCCCCGATGGGAGGTTTTTGGGAGGGGAGGGGAGAATTCGGGGAGAATGATTCCCTCAGTCTTTTTGATCATCAATCCCCAGTCTGCCCGTTTCTCAGCACTGACTTCTTATCAAAAGAATCAAGAACAATTTCGGGAACGATCAAACGGCTGAGTCAGACAGAGCCTGGTAGTAGATCTCCCAAATCACTCCCAAAATTCTCCCAAACCCTCCCATCGGGGAACTCTCCCAAAACACTCCCCGGCGGCATTTCCCAAATGGGAGAAAACAGCACTGAGTGCACATCCCAACAAAACCGACCGGGCGCCAATTAAATGGAAAGATCCATTACCAAAAAGAGGCTCCTGACCGTTCATTCCTGGAATGACTTACTGACATCCTGCTTCCCCGAAATTGTGATGCGCTCAATGAGAATTGAGACGCGACGCGGATTTGGGGCCGAGGACTGTGATGCGCGTGACCACGGACCGGGATGACACCAATCCCTTGTGTTCGTGGCGCGACGCGACGCGGACCGCGGTTGTGGGATGCTGGGAGCCTGTGTTGGTGGGTCCGGCCGGACCACCCTGGGTTCCCGGTGAACACCTCCCATCTTTTTTTGGTTTTTTTTTTTTTCAACCCATGTTGTTTCCCCTGCACCGCGCTACGCATGTTGTACTGTTTGTCCGGCCGTATCACTCTATCTTGCTCCAATTTCCTGTTGTTTTTTAGCCACAACCAATCTCTTTTTCTTTTGAAGTCGATTCACATTCACCAACACATCAGTGTGCACCATACGCGTCGTCAAAAGCGTCAGTCCAGGTGTGAGGTGACGCGTGCAGGAACTCCACCAAGTTGTCCCTCTCTGGGCGGGGCAGCATGTGTATCACAGCAGACACCACGAGGCCCTGCGGCAGCCTGGAGAACACACCCCAGAACAGGTCCCTGCTCGATCCCCGGTGGTCACGCCTCGTGAACGGCCGGAGCTCCGCCGAAGTCGCGGTGGTGAGCAGGTTGGGCAGCGCAGGGTCAGAGTACACAGACACCTTGTTGGAGCCGAACCGGCGCAGTGACATGCTGTCCAGTTGAGCCAGCGTGGAGCCAGTCTCCGGGTGCTTGTGTTGTGGTTGGTTAGCTTGTTTGTTTGTTTGTTTGTTGTTTGTTGTTTGTTGTTTGCTGTTGGTTTTCAGTTGTGTGTGCAAGATGGGTTTTTCGCGTGTTGTCGTTTGAAATGAGATGAGATACAGGAGTTTTGGGGGGGGTGAAGAGATAAATGAACTTACTGTGACTGTAAGGGTCCACTCAATCAAATCATAGTATGATGTGCCATTTCTATCGCACAAGAGGAATAAAAGGAGCTCAGTGTGTTCCACAGTTTTATCATTCTCTAGTTTAGGTTATTCAGGGTTGCATTAAGGGGGCACGATAATACCTTTGGTTCCGTACATTGCTATACTGCACTGCAGGCCTTCGATGTGACCATCGGTTTTAATATCAAACACGTTTGCAGATTGCAACGAGAGAACCAACCAATCCGGGATAAACTTTTCCAGTTCACTTTGAGGAAGAACCTGGTCTGCAGGGGTACAAAGTTCCATGAGGCTATGCCACAACTTGGCAATACTGCTTGCAGTGCTAGTGCGAAGGTTGCGTGTTGCTTCCCGACATTGAGTCACTAGGGACTGGGAGGGAGACACCCCTTCTATCGGGTTCATTTCGTATACTGAGCAGCGCACTCCGTATAAGAACATCCAGTCAGTTGCGTTCTGATAAGGAAAGTGCGGAATCTCCCAGCGGTTAGTATACAAGCGATGCCAGGTCCCGTTGTTACAGAATGGAACTCTCCATCTCCTGCAGATCTGTTTACAGACAAGTATGTCTTTGTATCCCAGAAATGACAAAATCATCCAGTTTGTCTAATATATACGCATTTAGTGGAGTGAAAGTAAATGTCAAAGCAGCTACCTCGAGAGGGAGCTGTGTGAAAAGCAACAGTTCTTCTTCCCTCGTGGGAGATGGTGATGGGAGGGGCACACTCTTTAAAACGTGTCTTGGTTCATCAGTCAATGGCGCCAACAGAATTGCGTCAGAAACCAATCTACTACAAGAAAAAATAACAGTGGCAATGAACCAGGGAGGAAACGACTTGTTTGTGCATAACTATTATGGGTGTCAGATGGAAGGAATGAAGGTGGTGAAGGTGGAAGTACAGACCGCTTTCACTGCCTCCACAAAAGAGACTCTGGATCTTGCACTAAATTGGTTGGCTATCTCGAGTGCCACTGCCTTCTGTTGATTCCCGGAAAGCGAAAAAAAGGACTGTTGATCCAGTGCTCCTTGTGATAAAGTACGTATTACATCTCTCACTTTGAGGTCATTTCCTGTCTCAGACCCGTTCTGGGAGTCAGGAGGGCAGGCCAAAAGTTTGCTCTCTAAGGCAGGTAAGTCGGATTCGGAGATGAGCTGATTGGTGCTCATCCAGTGTCTCTGCGTTGGTGCATACCCGTATATGAGCTTATTCACGAGGCACAGTGGATTATATTCCCAGGAATAATCGTTAAGCACTTGAAATAGATATGAATCAAGAAGCCTTCTGTCTGACAAATGGCGTTTAATAGCCTCAAAATGCAGCATGTGCTTTTTCCAGTTGACATTGTAAACCAAGTGACTGAGCTTTATCTTACAGAGGGCCAACAAACTCGCCACAGAAAATGGGGTGCCCTAAAAAGGGTTAACATTTTTACCTTAAATAGTTTAAGGGAGAAGAAACTCAAGTGTAAAACCGCCAAATGTACATAATAAAACAACCAAAAACGAAAACCAAATGTAAATCAAACCAAAGAAACCAAATGTATTAGCCAATAAAACAAGATGAGAGGATATCAGATAATATGCATATAGATACATCAGGCAAGCAGCAATCAAATCCCGTGGGCACCGCCTCACACTCCAATTGCTCCCTCAGCAACGTGCACACGAGCACCTCGACGTCGTGGACGCCGTCCAGCCTGCACGAGACCAGCAGCACCCCCTCGAAGTCGCCCTCGTCGACTAGACGCGGGGCCCCCTTGCTGATGTGCAGCTGGTCCACGCGGGCCGCGCAGCGCTCCAGCCACGCCGCCACCGAGGCCTTGCTGCCCACGAGGTCCCAGTCGGTGCGGGCGTCCACGGGGCGGAAGGGGCTGGGGCTCGCGGGGGGGGAGAAGGCGCCCCACTGGGAGAGGTAGGCCAGGGCGCGGGAGCCGATGAGGAGGAGGTCGCGGGGGCCCAGCTGGGCCGTGTTGGGGGTCCAGGGGTAGTAGGTGCGCTGCTTCTCGTGGAGGTCTCGGATTGCCTCGATGGCCTCTGGGACACTGCACGGCCTGTATGTGCCAACAGAGGTTGCCGCCATCTAATCAGTGTCAGTGTTTCGATTGATTGCAATGCAATTGTGACCTCGAAACTGTAGAATAGTTTAGAATTTTCCGAGCACAACACGCAGTGGATGTTGGAAAGGAACAGCGGAGGTGCAGGTGAAAAGGGTGATATTCTCGAACAAACAGGAAACGCCCCTTGAACAGGTTTTTGATTCGGGATTTACAAGAACAGACGAAAAATGGCATCGACAACAGCAACTTGCAGTGAACCGCCAACGGCACCGCACGTGTCCCACGGGTTGCCACCAATTGATCTGGTGTTTGTGAGGCACGGCCGATCCGAGGGCAACGAGGCCCAGAGCCGCGCAAAAAAGGGCGATCTCAGTGGCTACGCCGTCGAGGGCTTTGCCGCAAAGCACTCGAGCCTCTACAGGTGCCCGGCATCTCCAGTTCTTTTCTATTTCAATTCTATCCTTGCTCCTTATGCTTGCTTTTGAATTCGTATTGACAATCTCCACTCTAACACTATGGAAGTAATTTGGGTTCGTCAACTAACATAATCGTCGTCACTCAGGCTCACAGACCGCGGGAGACAAGAGGCTCAGGCTGCTGGAGCCTGGATAAAGAAAAACATCACCACACACTTTGATAGATACTACACGAGCGAATACACGAGGGCCATGGAGACTGCTGCATTGCTTGACCTGCCTGGGGCTGTTTGGAGAACAGAGGTTCTATTGAGGGAGAGAGATAAGGGCGTTCTTGATAATACGTCTATTGTGGAACAGGTGAAGCCAGTTTTTCCTTTGTGATCATACTAATCTCGTGTGGTGGTTGTAACAGAGGGCGAAATACGCCGCAGAACTGGAGAGGCGAGCGCGTGATTGGTAAATTTTAACAGGGGATGATAACTCTGCACAATTAATCCTGTTCAAAGTTTCTTCTGGTCTCCTCAATCAGGAGAGTCTCTTGCACATGTACTGCAGAGGATTGACCATACTTATAATACACTCCGGCGTGAGTTGTCTGGCAAACAAGTTGTGATTGTATGCCATGGTGAGGTAAGAAGGCCGTACACAACAACAAGGTAGAAACCCTCTCTAGGTTATGTGGGTGTTCAGATCAAGGATTGAGAAAATAATGCAACGAGATTTCACCAAGTTGTATCTGTCTAAAGACCCAAAGGATTTGATTCACAATGGACAAGTAATCTGGTATTCAAGGCGCAACCCTCACACTGGGGAAATTGGCCCCGATTTGAGATGGATGGTTAGTCGTCAGCACAATCATTAACCAAATTCTTATGTCCATCCAGTTCTCCATATGCCCTGCAAATCCCACAGAATCCCGCAATGAGTGGATGGAGATTCCTTCCACATCCTTATCGAATGATGTGCTGTTACAGATTGTTGAGTCTGTCCCGAGGTACATCAATGACCCAGAGCCTGCAGTGGAATCCACAACCCCTTCAGCAACGGTGCCTTCAAAAGGTACCCCATCTGAGGAGGTGGAAACACCCAAGGTAGAAGCACCAAAAAGTGGTACAACATCAGAGAGCACCCTCTCACTGTACTAGGGAAAAAAAAGGGAAGAAAAACCATTTCAGTTGTTTTCAAGAAGTTGCAAGTTATTGTCTGCTAAATTCTACAATTTAAGAGCAGGAAGAGAGCATGTCCATGCATATTCGATAATCATCTGAAGCAGGGGAAGGGGAAGACAATTGAGCAGGCTGTTGTTGTCTTTCCACCCAATCAGAAGCGGTTTCAGTTCCTTGAAAGTGGGGAGCCCCAGTTTAATGCAAACCAAGGCTTTTGATTTTCCCTGTGCCAGATAGACGCCATCCCTACTCACAAAAAAGCCCATGGGGTGAAGAATGGGCAAGTTGTTAACAAGCTCACAGGCTCCTGTTTCTGTGGAAAAGATTTTAGTAGTAAAGGAGACGAGAGATCAAAGTCAAAACCAATGCAATAAAATAGTATTATCTTGTTTCTTGGGTCAGAGATAACAAATTGCCGTTCATCAGGTGTAAGTTTGATTGCAGTTAAAATATTGTTATCCATTCCTTCAAAGCTGAATCTATGTAAAGTGGAAACTTGCCCTTTGATAGATTGATCATACCAACGAAAGGGTAATTATTTTTTATTGCCAATTAGTTGTAGGACAAGAATTAGGGGTGGTACGAACCTTGTGAAATCTTACGGATGGAGGAAGAGCCACAATCGGTAATAAAGAGGTTTCCATGTGAGTCAAATACAAGTCCACGAGGAGCTGAAAATTTGGCCAGTAAGCACGGGCCATCAGTTGACCCTTTCTCACCCGTCCCTGCAAGAGTTGTGACCATACCTGGATTAGTACAGGAAAAGCCTAGTTATTGCAAAAGGCTGTAATCCAAAGGGTAACTAACCATCGGTTGTAACTCTTCTGATCCTATGATTTTCTACATCACACACAATAAGGTCTCCACTTCCAGGCTCAATAGTAATTCCCCATGGCGAAGAGAAATAAGCTTCAGCACCTCTTCCATCAGAAAATCCGTTTCCTCCCCTTCCAGCCACAAGAGTAACGTCCCCTAAAGATTATTACATAACCCCACAATAGAGGAAAAATCGCCAGCATGAGTGAGCTTTTCCCTAGTAACACACACCATTCAGTGACACCTTCCTAATGCAGCTATTCCCCTGCTCGGTCACGTAAATTGTCCCATCATTGGCCACCACCAACGCTATAGGCCACTTAAAAGAAGCGGCTTTCGCTGGCCCGTCCTCGAGCCCCTGCCTACCTCTCCCCCCGACGAGAAGCACTTCGACGTCGCCCAGCTCCACGGAAGCCATCTTGTGTCGCGTCCCACAATCCTGCCAGGAGCGCCGCGACACGGAGCTGGTGTCGGGAAGGCCTTTTAGTATCCACACCGCGTTCATCTGCCAGTCCACAACCACAACTCGATTCCTGGGCGCATCGACGCACACGTCGTACGGCACCTCGAAGGAAGGGCCGTCCCGCCGACCTGGTGCAACGCGTCCCCCTCCCCGTCCGCGCCCCAACTTGGTTGTCATCTGCCAATACAAATATTTTTGTTGACAACGAGCTTGGTTGGGGAGGAGGGGGAGGAGGGTAAAGGAGGAGGTACTCCCTCCCCCCCCCTCCCCCTCCCCCTCCTCCCCACTATCTCCCCTCCTGTGCTTCAACTTTGTTTGTTGACAACGAGCTTGTTGAAAGCTCTGCTTGTTCTTTCAGCTTAATATCTTGGTGCAAAATTAGATTGGGAAATTTGTTCAGTCCCACCACAATGGTTTGAGTGGAAGAGTCTACAAGTCCTCAATGTCTTCTGAAGACGTGACAAAGCACTTCTTTGATTGGCAGGTGAAGGCACAAGGTGTTTCTGGTGTTATGTTCACTTTGAATTTTTCCACCATGTGGTGAGGGTGGTAGCTCTGTTTTGCCTGCACAAAACAAAACCACATTAGAATGAAGGACAAGAGTAAGGTACAGAAACCTGTCTGAGGCCCTCAGAGCCACAGTCTTCTTCACGGTTGATGAAAGTGATTCCCATACTTTTCAGTTTATCAGCAAACATTTTGTTGATCAGCTGGGCCATGCCCTTGTTGCAATTAATTCCATGGAAGTGGTAGAAAAATGGATGCGGAAGAGTTAATACCACTAGATCAACATTTGCTTTTTCAAAATGGCAAATAGCCATTGTAGGATTGAGGCGTTCCCCAACACAAAAAGCCTCAACCTGGGCAGCATTAGAACTCAATGAGGAGACCTGGAACTGTACTTTGCCATCTATCCGAATTACTGTTCCAAATAAAGCTGGTGCAAATAGTTCCCAGTTTGTAAGTGTGTCAAGTGTTGCGTGGTATTCGCCACACATACTCCTGTCTGAATCATGTTTAGACTAATGGGCTTATTCAAAAGTAATCTAATCACCAGTAGCACAATTCTTCTTGTCACACCAGGAGTTTAATAACTCAATGCATCCAGCGATGTTACTGATACTCAGGTCCTCTGTTTCAATTCTTCCTCGATATGTATCAAGAGCCTTCTTAACCTATGATAAATTTTGCTGTCAAAAATGAAAATGAGGGGGAATTAAAAGTATACTTGCCCATGCTCTCTTTTTGCTATACTTATTTCCTGGCAACTCAGCAAGGTCAGAGCATTGGTACACGTAGTCATCAGAGTCACGGTCACGACTAGGCGGAAAACCCAAGGCCTCAAGCTGCTTTGCAATGCCAACAGTTATCCTTTCAAACCCTGCTAGTCTGGAGCCCAGAGCAGATACTATCTGCAATGATTCGAAATTAGCCAAATTGTTGCTGTAACCAAAAATGCAGAGGCACCTCTTCAACCGGAACAAATGGATCCCCAAAAACAAGCAATCTCCCGTCGCCAAGAACTCTAACAAAGGCCACAACAACTGCACCAATCTACATCAGTGTTAAGGTGAGGTTCTGAGTGACACTGAAGCTCCAACTCCAAACTCGGTTTTCCCCGAAAATAGCACACACATTGAGGATGTGGATTGGGCGGTGCAGCCTATTTGCGTGGCAGGTTGTGAACGACATTTCTGATGAACAAGGAGACGTGGTCGCCAGCCTTTGTTGAACCACGTTCATGTGCTCGACTCCCAACGCATTCGTGCTCACGGTCGTGTTGGTCGACATTGAAGTGAAGTGAATTTCGAAATTACGTGGCTTTGGCGAAAAACACCAAAAGGGGAAGTTTTCCCGACGTGTTTGGATATTTTTTGTGCGGGTGGTGATTCTAACAACACGCAATCGGATCAACCATATTGAATGGATTTTGCGCTGTGTCTCGGCGTAAAAGAAGAGAAGAAGTTGGCTTGATAGAGTGAAAGGTTTTCTTTTCCACAAAGAAAAACCTCTGCAGATTGTTATGTGTCTGACTAGGGGTTTGTGGTGATGGGGAGTTAATGTTTTTTGGTCTTGGTGGGCGTTGACCAACGCATTGGCTGTGGTGGAGTCGATGGTGGCTTCGCTGGTGATTTGGCTTTATCATGGGAAATGTAAGAAGTCGAATTGAGGGAGAAGGAGAACTACTTACGAAGGGAATAGGCTCCAACTTGCCCTGTGGGGAACATGGCGGAATAAACAAGAAGACTGTAATGCAGTGATGAAAATGTGTAATTGTTGTGGAGCACTTACTGTGAAAAGGAAAATAGTGAAGTGATAAATACTCCCGGAAGAGATATTTTGTGTGCCGGAGTGAATGATCTTGAGTTCCATGCAAAAATTACTCCTTCACTGTCAGATGACCATATGTAACTAATTGGCAGTTGGAATAAGGATATGGAGGATAAGGGGTTAAAAAACCCAAGAGCTCGGCAGAATGAAGTAACCTCTCCTTGATGTCCAATAAGGGTCTGTGTGCAATTCTTCAAAATATCTTAGGAAATTGAAATTTAAAGAGGAGGCGTAATACCAAGAAGTTGGCGTCATACACTCTTATGCTGTTGTGAGTGCCAAACCATATTGTATCTTCAGAGATAATCACACATCCATGCTTATGTATTGGCACGCCTAGTTTCCACATTAAAGAAAAACTTCACTTGCAAGATTTTGACCTCGCGTAAGAATTCTATAAGTTTGCATAGTATTGGAATTCATGATGATAATTTTATGAAAGCAGCCAACCCAGACAAAGTTAGAATGCTGACATAAGCATCCTATTTGTGTCTTTTCTCCGAGATAGACCTTATTCATAACCTCCTTTTCCTGGAAAGAAAAATTAGAAAAAAAAATTTTTAACAGGTTGTTGCCACACTTGTGGATTTACACTAACAACAGTTTCTTCCGTGGAGGATACAGACCAGACTGCAGTCAGATTTGAATTATCATATATAGCAATTAGATGGGTTGTGAAATGGGAGTCCCCATGAACAGTGATTTCAGTTTTAAATTGGAGTGTCTGAGATAGAAAAGTAAGAAGTACGCAATGGAGCTATGAAATACCAGGGCATCATAAACACTGATTCTGCCACCATTGGCTCCAACCCATAACTCTGCCCCAACACACAAAACGCAGTAAATTTTCGTATATTTGGTTGGACCAGAAGCCAACTCGACGATATCACCATTAGCGGAAAGTTGCCTCACTGCTCCGTCGTTGCAACCAATCTGGTTTCCGTTACCGTAAGATAATATAAAAAGGAACAAACTCACAAAGGAAGTTGTGCCTCCTTGGTCAGACATGACGGATGCTGTTACTTTAAAACTAGGTTCTTTCTTCCAAAGTAGCGGGATTTCCGAGGGAAGAGGAAGGAGTTCTTCAAAAAAAATTACGTGATGCAAAAATAAAGGTGGCACCACACCTGCTGCGGTTGCTGTCACGAGAGGTTCTGATATTCCAAGGACTTTTTGCAGAAAAGTTACAGAATGAGAGGCGGTTGGTCTTTCTGAGGGTATCTTTCGCCAGCAGCTCTCAACGAATGGTCGTAAGAGACTAAGGAGTGTTAAAAAATCTCTCTAAGATGAGCAATTCCACCGTGGACAATTTAAAGTTGGTGGAATGGTGGGTCGTAGATTGTCAGTTATAATAGCTTGTTTCACTGTTTGTATTCGCCACTCTTTATTTCCACCAACGGTGACAGTGTATAGGTCACGGGTGGCATATTCTGGAGGAGTTAAAAGTTCGTAAGGGGGAGGAATTGAGGATGAGCACCATCATAGGGGAAGGATCGAGTTAAAATTTCAAAGATAACAATCTAGAGGCATTAAAAAATGAAATCAAGTTATGTAGAATACCCCAAGGCTGAAGATATCCGACTGGCAATCGTATTTCTCCGTATCAGAATCAATTACCTCTGGAGCTAACCACTTTTATTCATTTAGTCATTATCAGAACAGTTTGTCTAAAAAGGTACCTGCCACGTATTCAGGTTTCCTTTGACACCTCCAGCTGCAGTTATGCTGAGGCCGACTGTGTTAAAAAAGGAAGAAATTAGTGAGGAGAATGACTGGGTGAGAGTTACAGTCAGCCACTTTGGCTCGAACTGGTGCCTCTGGGTCCAATGTTTTAATCTGAAATCAATTGGTGTGAGATGTTAATAGATACAATAACGCACAAAGATATTAGGGCTACGAAGATCTCTGTAGAGAGTATTAGTACCAAAATTAAGCCTCAAGCAACCTGTGTATAACAGGAGGATGTAAGGAGTGAAGGTAAGACAACCCTTTTGCAATATCCAGAGCCAAAAGAAGTCGTAGTCTCCAACTATGTTAGGCTTAGAAAAAAAAAAAGCACCTCATTTGGAAATAAAAGGAACTAAACCTCATTTTAAAAAGGTATGTTGGGTCTTCTTCGGGGTACTGATTCAGGCCATCCCCCAGAGGCATAGACGCTGTAAAAAATGAGCCACTTATATGAAACGTGGCTTTATACTTGAAACTTCTGGAGTGACAGACTTCTTTTGGAGAACTTTCATTAGGTCTCCCATTGTCACAAATTCCATGACCATCATTGGCATTTTTCCTATTGTACTGGGAGACGAAATCCCAAAGAGCTTGACAATATAGGGGGAATTTAACATGCTACAAAAAGTGAGAAGGTGAGAGTATCATTTCTTCCATTACCTCATTAACTCGACTTCCCTTTGAAATTCGTTGAATTTTTCGAGACCAGTCTCTTCATCAGACCCAACGAGCATTTCCTTAACTGCAACCTCTTTGCCATCCCAAATACCTTATTGATTTGTCGGTGGATCCATTATCAAACTTTGCTACAAACCCTTGTATATCTTTCCGAAGCCTCCTGTTGCACGTTAGGATTTGGCAAATTTAAAATTCTACAAAGGAAAACCTTGTCCTATCGGTATTAAGTCTTGAATCTCCTGTTCACTGATTTGGTTGCAATTTGGAATCATCAAGTCTGGTGCCAATAAATGAGGACGGACATTAATTTTCTCTACCTAGGGGATGTCACAGACTAACATACACTCATTTGACTTACAGGGCATAGCAAAGTGGTCTTGTTAGTCAAAGCAGAAAATACCTCCTCCAGGGGAAACTGGTGTGCTAAAGGTGAATTGGCAGATGGTTCAGGACAGTGTGTGCATGTAACAAATTGATGCAAATCAACTTGTAGCCCCCTAAAAAAGGGATGGAAGCAGCAGGAAAGAAAGCGGAAACCATACTTATAAAAGCATTCTATAGTAGTGTCTACACATAAAAGAACCTTGGACATCAGATAAGGCTTCTATGGAAATATCAGATTGGAGGTGGTAAGGGAAGTGACTTCACACAGCGTGAGGTGGTAGTTTCACGGAAATAATCAAAAATTGAGTTAATCCAGCCGCAGAATCAAAAACGACAGAACCCAACTGCTTCCGTGCATCTAATTCATGTTATTCAGGTAATCAAATTGAGAGGGAAACATACCACCCTCAGGAAGAACTTCAATTTGCAAATTGTCCCGCCAAAATAAGAAATTTGTGATGTTTGGTAGGTGCATAATTCGTACTAGTAGTCTACCAAAGAGACCAATAGGTAAACCTGGAAAGCTATAAATCCTGTCTTAACAAAGTTACTTTTTCTGTGCAGTCCAGTGAAAGCCAAGTACCGTATTTTTTATAAGTCTGATATTCGGTTGCAGTTCCAAATGTTTCTGCCTCTGGGGGAGGTTTTTCGGGTAAAGCACTGCAGCATAGTAAGTAATACTGGTATTGCTTCTTATATTTTACCAAGGGACTAGAAAGCCCTCTTTTCTGTTTATACAAATAGGGAGCAGAACCAAAAATAAAGATAACAGTTCGATCAGCATCGGGTGTGTTTCTGCGTTGTAGTGCTGCCAAAGTTGAGTAAGAGTCTCCCGGCCCAAGAACCCACTGCCAATATTAGTCTTAAACGTGACTGTAGTTGACATCAGATCTAAGATAAATATAAGGAAAAAGTAAGATAGAGAGGAATGACCAGCTAAAAACTTAGGTTGGAGAACAACATAATCTCCAAGTTGAGAGCTATTGGAGTCGTAGTGCACAATGGACCCGACTGAATGCAGAAAAGAGGTCACCTGAGTTACTGAGTGTAAATACAAATAACTGTTCTACCTCTTTTAAGTGTTCAGAACCCAGATCAACTGAAGGTTCTGATGCCCACTGACTGAAAACTGTCCAGTTCACATAAGGCAAGGACTTCTTTTTTTCTTGTATAAGTTCGTCCAATAAAATGTACCCTGTGGGTACCTAGCAGAAGTAACCACTTTTTAAAATTGAGTGTAATCTTAACCATTGGACACAGAACACTCTGCTTCTGTGAAGTTGCTCTCAAAATTGCATCTTCTAGAGGAGACAGATCTCCATCCTTTCCTGAAACGACGACACTGGCTACCATTGATTTACATATGCAACGAAGTTGTGTAGTCACAGCTTCACTAATCTGAGAAGCTTGTTCAAGTGAGGCGAGTCTATCTGCTCGTGTACCAACAAGAATAACAGGTGGGACTGGCCCAGATCTGGAAGTGTGCAAAATTTGCCTATTACGAGGATCAGTTCACATCCAGATGTGGACGATGCAAGCACCTGATCCAATATTCATTTCGAGCGAAATTTGGGTTTTGCAGATCGTATACAACAAGGTATAAGGCGCGCCCAGTCAAGAAAAACTGTATTCACTAAGGCCATATTTACAACAACATACAGAAACCTTACCTGATGTGTTGGCAGGAAAGTTGCCTTTAGAAACTTCGTGTTAGGATAATAACAATTTGGCATTAAGGCATACCTGTCCACCGAAGTCTTGTTGGGGATCAAAAAGTAATGAAGGAGAGAGAAGAAATACCCCAGAGACTAAAATCAATCGTTTTAATAGTCAGGAACTGAATATCTATGCCATCTAGAAAGATTGTTTACTTATGCATGCCTCGATAATTCTCATCACCTGTAGAAATCCCATCATGTGTTTTGGATTGCAACCGGTTGGCAATAGTTGTTTTTCCGACATTTTCCTTTGTATTTATGGTGTGATTAGCCAAATAATGTTATCTATACAACATACAGGCCCAACAAGAACAAGCTTCACTCTGGGCCAACGAGAACTCTGAGTTTTCGAACATTGCTGTAAGTAGTGTAGGAGATCGCGTGAGGGAGGCAGCTCATGGAAGGGATTAGGGTCACATGACAACTGCTTGTGTGCCAAATGGTGCGTCAAGCTCAGTGGTAGCATTTGTAGCTGGGGAGATTTAGATAAATCGACTAAGGATATCATAAAAATACGTTGTTGTATCCACATCTGAGTTCCATTAACAGGCAATTTCCAAGAGACTCTGGCAAGGAGGCCAGTTGATTGTGCTCTATCTGGAAAGTATTAACTCTGGAAAAGAATTGGAACCAACGTTGAGTGTGGTCAAGTTGAATAGCAATGATAGTGAGGCTGGCAGACAAGTGAGGTTATTCCCTTGTTTTGGTCTATTGTTACAAAAAAAAAAAAAAGAAAAGAAGATTTTTTTTAAGGGGGAAGACTTACAGGACAAGTTAAGGTTTAGAAGATTGCGTAAAAAAGATATTGAAGAAGGAATTTCCACAAGACAGTTGTGAGACAAATTGAGTGCCGTGAGTGAGGAAGATACCCCTGATAGAGGTTTCTCTTTTATACAAGATTAATAAAGACTGATGGGGAGTTAGAAGTACCCGGAAATTTTGAAAGAAACAGGAAATCCAGGGAAACTGTAGTGGAATTGGGTGCCACATCGCGAAGGGGTTCTTTTTTTGTGTGTTTTTTGTTTGTTAGAGACCAGAAAATAGAAAATACAGTCCATACTTTCCACAATTTTAGATGAGAGATGCTTTAGGGTGTCTTCGTAGAGAAGTTGGTAAGTTGGATGAACTTGTTCAACAAAATTGTTTTGGAACTGTTGGTAATGTGACATTAGACCAAAAAAACTCTTTTCTTCCAAAAACAGAAGTTTTTTTTCTGCAACGGATCAGATTTTCGGTATGGAAAAAGAGACCACACTTAATCTAAAGCACAGTAAATCGCGGAGAGTTACCCCAGGGAACTCGACCAAAGAATGTATCAAAGTGTCCAGAGTCATCTCCTCTTCTGAAGAAGGTATTCCAGTTTTGGTTCGCTGGAGACCTGTGCAGACTTTTTCTATAAGATCACGTGGGAGTGAATGCTGTGGCTCAGGAAGAGAGTGTGACCAATGTTGTCTGTTGCTCAGGTTTGCATTTAAAATATTTCTTCTATGGAAACATACATTTTCTTACTTGGTGTCTTGGAAAGAAAATTTGACAATACTTCTTGGAAAAAAAACCAGACAGAACCTGTGTCACGAACATCCGCACAACCCAGCATCCACACCATGTGTTCAAGTTTTGTCAGCACAGAGAGAAATTCAGCACCACGAACATAACGTTTTGTATTTGGAGCTGACTCTTCAGTGATGTCCTTTCTAGAATCAATCACACACATGACTGTGCGTGCTTTGCATTTCTTATGCAGTGTCCCGAGTGCTTCTTCAAGTCGCCCAAATGACACACAATCAGTCCTACTTTGCACATAGACCACTAAACTGGAACTGGGAGCGAGTTGTAGAAGACCAGGTTCCACATTGTTCCATGAAATGTGAGTTACATGAACTTTTGCAGGAAACAGGCCAGCCATTACAATTTTACAACCAGGAGTGAATTCTGCCGGTAATAGGTCAGAAGGAAGGTGTTGAGCCTTAGATACCATGCTCTTCTGGGAGATAAATACTCTCTACAAATTGAGTAGCAAGAGATTTAGCACAGAGGTCGTGAATCCCTACTACGAGAACCTCGACTTGCTTGGCATCATCGGGTATGGCCGTGGGGAATGGTGTTATGTCAGCTGTTGGGACTTGGGGAGAAGAAAGTGCCAGAGGAGTGGATGTTGCCCGAGGTACATGCTTTGCCTGTGGAAGAGTTGTGTGCGAATATGGCACAGCAGGAATAAATGAGGATAGTGTTGGTGAAGATGTAGTTCGGGGTGTGGAAGTGGATTCACTTGGAAGAGTACTTGGGCTCATTCCAGTTGGTGGTGTAGAATTACACACAGTAGTGCTTAGTGGTACAGTCAAAACTCCCAGGGGAGGAGAAGGTGCCGGATATGCTGGCATTTTCGAGGTTGAAGGAGAAGGTGGTAGTGGCAGTGGCGGCAAAGAAAGCGATGATGATGACAGTGGCATTGCAGACACAGAGGGAGGGGGTGGAGGAGGCGCAGAAGGAAGCGAAAGTGATGACAGAGGGGGCAGGGGTGGCAGAGATGATAGCGTGATCCGAGGTGTGGATGGTGGGAGTGGTGCTGGTGTAGATGGTGGTGGTGCCAAAGTAAAAGCAAAAGCATCCTCCTGTGTCAGTGACTGTGATGGTGACGGTGACAGTGGCAGCAACGGTGATTCGCTACAAGGCAGCGCGGAAATGGGTGTCAAAGATGGTGATGTTGGTGTGCTTGATGGTTGTGTAGTACAATTAACGCATTGCTGCAGGTTTCCCTTAGCACCAATGATAACACCCTATAGGGGGGGAAAAAAATTATGCTGATAAAAAAAAAACAAAAAACAAGGAAACACTAATGACAGGTAGGAATAATATAGAGCGACGAGAGAGAAACAACAAAAAAAAGCCTCACCGATAACGGACGGGGGCGTGATGGCGTTTCTGTTCGTTGATGCATCGCAGATTCGTTTGGTTTTTTTTTTAAGAAATTAAAATTAATTTATTATTTCGCTAAACAAAGTGTGGAACTAAGATCTGCGGGGCATTCCTTGCAAAGGAAATATTTGAACAAGTGATTTTCTTCAGGGCGAAAGTGGGAAGTGCAGGATTCTCAATTCGCTTGTGGATTTCGGGTCTGCCTTGAACCCAAAGGCCTCAAAGGCTGCGGCCATCGCGGCGCCGTGAGCCCATGGTGCATTGTGCCTTGTGAGAGGTACCACCGCTGTTTGTGTTGGTTAGTTTGGTGAATTTTGATTTTGGTTTTCATGTGTATGTTGGGAAGGAACCTGATATCTCGGAGCAGCGTGTATAGTGGGAAGCCACGTGGCATGTGTGTTGCAGGATGTGTTTGAACAGCTCGGTGCCTATTTGCTCCATGCTGAAAACCGGGCTGCACACGCACTGTGCATGGGAGTATTTGATTATCCTATTTCATGTGACTGAGAAAAGCCGTGGAACGGGGTCAAATACCTTATACCAGCCAGAATGTGGCCGGGGGTATCCAATGCAACAATGCCAAAGGAATCCATGCAAGAGAAAAGGATCCTCGTAGTGCGAGCAAAATTGAAGCGCTGGGCTTTGGTGGATTCCATTGCCAGTGATGTGTACGCTGTGTCCTCGGTGGCTAACTTTCCCCATGCTTGCCATGCAGCACAGTCATCCACTCTTGAAGTACGAGTCGGCTAAAACCTCAATTCATTGTACAGTACCTTAGCATGCGCACAGTTATTTGTGCCCCATTGGTCATAGTAATATCTCGCACAAACTCATAAGCATACGGCTTTATCACCGCCTAACCAGAAATGTTAGAGGCTATGAAGGAAGTGAAAGGGCAGTTGCCTTAGGGATTGATTGTATGGATGTACTCTGTGGCCACAAGACTATACGTCCATCTACGGCAGTTATTCTTTGAGAGGAAGCCAAAAGAGGATTGATGTCACATTCCTGAGCAGATTAAGCCAAGAAACAAAGGGATTGAGAAACCTTGATAAGGGGATGATTGGAAATCATATCACCAAAAGAGATAATTATTGCCATGAGTTTGTCCAAGTCAACAGGCTTGCTCCCTCTAACGCCACCCAGGGCTTTAAATATTTTCGTCTATTTGTATTAACTACCGACACCACACTAATTGCACTAAGAACCTGCTTCATCATCATTTCAACTAATGTGGCGTCAAGAGGTGGAAGCCCAACTGCAGTGTCTTTAAAGACTTCCACCAACTTTCCTCCAGTACCAAAAACAACAACAGGTCCTAGTTGAGCATCGGTATGGCCTGTGGATGTTTAGAACTGAATAAAGAAGAACAAGGCCTACTTCCAAGGAGAAGTTCCAGTGATTCGCTTGCATTTATCATTGGTTGGACTGTTACACCGAGGAAGTGGGTTTGCCACGTATCAGGATGACATTTTTGAAGATTCATCTGGGATCCATTGATTCCTTGTGATTGAAATGATGTTGATTTACCTTGATTGTTTCGAAGCCAAGTCGCACGGCCTCGTCCGAGTCTATGTTGAGCAAAACACCACCAACATCAGATTTGTGGGTAATTGTTTCACTAAGAAGCTTCAGCACGACCTTTATCTGTGTAAGATTCCTGCTCCAACACTGAAATCACATACCGGATACCCGATTGAGTTAGCTGCAGAAAGTGCTTCCTCTACAGAGCGAGTGGGAATAGTCTTGGTAATCGGAATACCATACGCCTCTAGCACGGTTTTCGATTCTGCTTCAGTAAGAATTGTTCTGCCTGTTGCTTGTACCTACATAGACGTATTCTTGTTAAAAGAGAACACGAAAGAGCGGTAGTACAGTGGACAAAAGTTCGTTCACAGTAGACGTCGCTTTCCAATGATCATGTAATCGCGGAAGCGCTTTGGGGGGCTGATGCAAGTCCATGACAGTTTTTCGGTAATTCCAGGCACTAAGGAGGAGATGTCATTCTCAGTAAGAAAAAATCAGAGTCAATTACGCAGTGATAGTCCTGGCCGTTATGTCCGTAACATTAAATGCGGCAATGTCTACATAGAGTGAGTTTTCTTCCAAAGCTATTTAATCTTACGATTTCTGATTAATGCCTTTCTTGCACATAGTAACTCATCACCACCCAGCATTCCCACTACTAACGTTTTATCGGGGCATCTATCTTTGAATTGCTTCAGGTATTGAGCTACTGGTGTCCCAGGACAAATTCCTGAAAGAGGAGCAACTATGGCCATTACACTGTGGACATCTTCTAATTGCGACAGGGCGTCAAGAACATACTGATAGCACTCCGGAGAAGCACCACCACTAAGGTCCAGAGGATTTGTCTAGAAATGGAGTTAATGGGAAGTATCGGTGGTAGGTTGCCAGGTACCATGGACCAATTTTTGGGAAGAAGAGGATTCAACGAATCTATGACGGATTTTGGAATTGTAGCAAGCTTTCCCCCACACTGAAGTGTATTACTATATTTGTTTAGTGGAACTCACCCAGTAACTTGTGCAATGGTATCAGTAGAAATAACGCCAGGACCACCAGCGTGAGTAACTACAGCAACATTGGGCCCTCTGGGAATGGGAGAAAACGAAAACATCATAATATTCTGTTTTGGTTGGGATATGTGCCAGTGCTGAGGAAATACAAACATACAGAGTAAATCTCAGTAATCGAGTCTACTCGAATCACACCAACACGCTTGAATGCAACGTCAAGAATATGATCAGATCCGGCTAGTGTTCCTGTATGAGACATTGCTGCCTTTGCAGCTTCCTAAAAGAACAAGAATTAGATACAAGACAATATATGGTGCAATTTACATCAGTACGTCCAGCTTTCAGTACAATAACGGGCTTACGAAGTGTGACTTGCTGAGCTGCTGCCATGAAAGCTTCTGCATTGCCAATAGATTCCATATAAATTACAATGAACTTAGTGTTTGGGTCATTTCCAAAGTACAACAAAAGTTCAGCCCTTCGAAAAGTTAGGCACAATGAATGATAAAGCAAGAGATACCAGGTAACATCTAACATGGATCCAACAGAGACCATGCTGCTGAACCCGATACCATTTTGAAGTGCCCAATCAAGAATCGTACAAATTACAGCACCACTTTGGCTTGCAACTGCACAGTTTCCCTAATATTTTAAGCCAGTGTGTGTTTTGGACGGTGGCATACAGGGGTACATTCGGAAGACCCAAATGTTGTATTCAAATTGGTGTAAGAGCAGTGTATTCCGAGGCAGTTTGGCCCTACAAGTCTTGTATATCTTGTGGAATGTAGAGAAGCAGAGATTTGATCTTCCAACAACTTTCCTGCTGGCCCAACTTCTTTGAATCCAGAGCTTATAACAATAATTGCCTAAAGCGAGTCAACAGGAAGTATCCACGGAAAAAAAACAACACTACCTTGACCCTAATGTCAACACACTGTTGGACAATGGCAGGAACAGTAGGAGCAGGTGTAACTATGACTACTAGGTCTGGCACGCTTGGGCAATCTTTGACAGAAGGGAAACATGGTTGTCCCAGAACCACTTTACGTCCAGGATTTATACCCCATACTGCCGCCTTTGTACCCTTTTTATTTTATTTTATTTTATGAATATAGAAACTAATGGTGACATACGGCTCCCTTGATATTGGCAAGTGTAATCCTCCCAATGCCGGGACGATCAGTAGCACCAACAACCGCTATTGACTTTGGGCTGAAGAGCGAGGCAATGCACTCGTCGTAAAAAACCGGTCGGTTATTCCCGTCGTAAGTGCGCCTGGCGAGATCTTTCAACAAAGCAACAACAACAACAAAAAAAACCGAAACAGCCACAAGGAAACAAAAGTAAAGCAACGACGCCAAGAACCAACAAGAGAGGTTTACAAGAAAGATTTTTTCCATACACGGCGGCTACGTCGCAGGAACCCAACAGAGGCTCGACAAGGTGCTTTTCAAGCAAGAAGACGTCGTCGTACCCTTCCATGAAGTCAACAAGCTTGTTTAGCCCCAAAGGAAGAAAATGCCAAAAAAATTTCCGCCGAACCATTATGGAACCGGCACATCCCATAGAAGTTGCAGTTACAGATCTTTGCACTTCAGGAAAGAGAGTGGGATCAGCCTCAACTCATTCTGATCCAGCTTTGAGCTGCGGTGCCACCACGAAATCCCACAATGGAAAAAAAAAAGAGTTGGTTGGGGTTCTGCTCTTGTGATTGGTTTTGTTTCTTTAAGTATTGAGGTTGGTGTGTGGTGCCAATGTCGTCATCATCTCGGAAGATAAAACTGGCGGTTTTTGACCTGGTTTGAACAGTGCTGTTGCTTTTTGCACCGCTAAGTGTCTGTTGTTTTGGCAAGTAGGATGGTACTTTATCAGCAGAGAGGAATAGTATATGGAAGAGGTTACATATCAGGCTAGGTCGTGCAACTCTCGCGGTTTTTAGTGGAAAACCAACACGGGGAAAACCCCCCTTTGCTAATAGGCTGCGAGGCACAGGCTGCTCATAACGCTGAGAGATTCTTTGCTGGGGAAATAGGATATGAAGAATGGTGGAGTTTTGTATTTGGTGTTTTGCTTTTATGACTAACATCAGGGCCAAAGCTGATACAATTTTGTGGAAAGGAACCCCTCTCTCTGTTGTGCTTGAAGAGGTTGGTATTGCTTTGTGTTTCTTACGTTCATGAATTCTGTTTCACTTCCAGGCAAGGGCCACAGAAATTGCTGCTGGTGCTGTTGAATTATTAGATGCACTTCACAGGCATGGAATTGCCACAGCTATTCTCTCAGCTGGATTGGATGTACTTGCAAACCACTTTGCCTCAATTCTAGGCATAAAGCATGTGGCTGTCAATGAGCTTGTTTGTGAAAATGGTGCAGTAACAGGGGATGTCAAAGTGTGGTTTTTCCCTCCCACAAGATGACACTGCCGGATTTCTAATCTCCCATTTTCAGGTGATTGTACCATGGGACAAAACAATAAAGCTGCGAGAAATTGCCCAAGGGCTTGGGGTTGACCTGGAGGATGTTGCTTTTATTGGTGATGGACCGAATGACATAGCAGCATTTGGCATTGTGGGCCTTCCAATCGCCGTCAATGTGATGTCAGAATCCGTGTCCGCAGCTGCGCGCCACACAATTACAGGTGACCTCAGACAAGTTCTACCTCTTCTCACAGAGTGAAAAGGTTGGTACCTTTTGGCTTTGATGAAAAAGTGACTTGGAATGGTTAGAACAGCAAAACGAAAACGAGGGGGTACTTCTGGTTGCAGAGAGCTCGAGGAGTGGATTGTGGGACGACGGGCTGCAGAGTTGGCTTTAGAAAAGTTGTTTAATTGCCGATGCCGAAAGTTGTGTTGACAGGGTACGGGCCCTACATATCGGCCCCAACCAATCCCTCAGAGATGGTAGTGAGGGCAATAGAGAATCGAACTGTGTGCCCTGAGGCCTTGGCTCTATTGCCCCCATGTAGAATTATCACGCAAATTCTTCCTGTGTAAAGAGCTCCACTTAAAATTTGGATAGAGTTCTGGCTGCCAATACATCAACTAAGAGCAACAAATAGGACAACCGAAGCACAGATGGGTATCAATACACTGTGGGACCAACACGGCGATGTAAGTGACTCAGCCTTTGCATTTATCCACCTTGGTGTGGACCCTGAGGCCACTGAGTTCCACATTGAGTGCATTGGACTTAATGTTTTGCAACACATAAGGCCTGACGCTAATGGAATCACAAGGCCTGGGGATGGAGTGGCTCTGGTCAATGGGGGCCCTTTGGCACTGCAATCCACACTCGGGTCAAGCTGGTTGGCTGAGCAGCTGGGCCATAGGGGAATATCTGCTTCTGTGTCGTGGCATGCAGGAACTTATTTCTGTAACTTGGCTTTGTATTCAACGTTGTGGAGAGCTCATTCTAGAAAAATGCAGCTTCAAGGTAGCTTCTGCTGTTATAATGGATGACTGTTCGTTCTAAGTGGTTAATTAAAGAAGTCGGAACACTACAGAACATTATGATTCCCCTTGCCGGGTTTGTACACATTCCAGGCAAACAGAACCAGCAATTCCTTGAACAAGGAGTAGCCCATATTCTAGATATTATCTACAAAAAGGTTCTAGCTGTAACAACACCAACAAACGAATTCACAACAACTGTAGGTCTTCCCCTGAACAACCCAAGTCCTCTATGTTTTCTTCATGTGTCTACATTGCCACACGTTGGACTTCTTCAGCCACAAACATCTTCTGAATTCGGAAATCTCATTCGCTTGAACTGATTAAAAACCGACCCAACCGAACAAACGAAAAGCAAAACAAAAAACAATTCAAATAAACCGAGAATGCCGTCGAGGTTGAAGCCCAACAGGCCGGTAGTGGTCGTCAAAAGATTTCAGCCCAGGACCCTGTGGAACAAGCCGCCGCCCAGGCCCCGACCCCAACTTGCTCCTCCGGGCGGGGGACTGAGGGACCACCTGGTCCAGCGCGCCAAGTTGTCGTGCAACGAGGCTGCGGCGTGGGACACCAACTTGCCGCCGCCCCCGGAGTTGCAGGACGTGGTGTGTGACCCACCGGTGGTCGAGCCGGGCCCAGTTGGGCCACCGCCTGTGTCAGTGCCATTGGACCCCACTGCCCACGTCATTCGCGATGACATGCACCAAATTTCTGAATTCGAAGGCAATGCTAGCCTTGGGACTTGGGCACATAGAGTTGTGAGGGTGTGCAGACGTTATGCTTGGATATTGACCGGAGAATATTTCTATCTTATTTCCTTGTAAACTGGAGGCTCACCATTATCTTTCTCCTTTTTGGTAGGAATATGAGGCAAATTCAATTGATGCACCGTACTTCCCTCAGACATACTTTGTTGTGAGAAGAGATTTACTCTCCAAGTTCTTTGTTAAGAGGTCATCTTTATTGCTAATGGAACTGCACATTGGAGGTTATCATCTTTCATCATTCTTAGATAACATTGCACAGTGGATGGACAAGCACGCTTCTTTCGCATCGTAACACTTAAGGGCACAATGGAACAACTAGATAAAAACATTTCAAAACCCTATCACATGTATGTTCATTCATGGACTGATGCCGTGGCTGTTTACGGTTCACTCTTCAGAGAAAAAGTACCTTAAAGTACAGTTCACCTTCTTTTCTTCTAAACTACTATTCCTAGACAACCAAAAATAAATACCAAAAGGTCCTTCTATCTTCTGCCAACATAGGAAACACCACTGGTACTCGTTTGTTTATTTGTTTGTTATGTTAACTTTGAACGTGATGGTTTATTGGATGCAGCAAGTGCCTCCATTGTGCCTGCTGCTGTCAGAAAGCTCTTAATTGGACTTTGGAAGGAATCAGCAATCCAACTTTGCTCTAAGAATATCTCCTTGAAGCAGCTCTCTTCCCCTCAAATAGAAAAAGCTGCCGTGGTCCTGAGGAAGATTCAGCAGGTTGGTTTGTGCCTTTTAGAAAGACTACTAAAACTCTACAAAGGCGATAGAAAATGGTGAACTGGACCCCACAGTTGCACATCAACTTACAACTGAATTTTTTTCCTTTGTTCCTACAGCTTCAAACATGCAAAATGTAGATATTTTCACATAGAACATTTTCCTTCGTTTGATATTTTCAATGCAGGATATCTCTACTATCGAGCAGGTACTATCTTGGATGGACACTCTTCAGGATATGCGGGATGTGTCCTGTATAGGAGAAGGCTCATTCAACCTAACAGGCAACCTTGGAGATGTTGATTTGCTGTACTGTAATTCCACCTTTTACACATTCCTTACTGTCTCCCAAGTTATTATTCCCTTGGAGCAACAATTGAGCTTCTCCCATCCGAAACTCTGGAATATTCAAATGTTCTAGATCTTGTGGCACAACACGCACCTCACTTGAGTGTTTCGAATGTATTCAAAGTTTCAAGGCAAATGGACTTGTCCAATTTTAATTCAGACATCGGTAACGAAAGGCTCCTATTTCACGGCTCTGCCATAGGTTAACTCAAATAGGAGATGTAATGCCGGGAACTTAATATCATAAGGTAATTGGCTGGGAATTCTTTCACGAGGAATGCTACTTCCACATACTGTTACCACAACACTTGGTGTAAAGCGGACAAATGCGGGGAACCTTGGTGCCGGCCTTTACTTCAGTGATGATCCTCTAACAGCCTTGAAATATACCACTGGAGACGAAAATGGGAACAGGTACCTTATATGTTGGTGGACATCCCTCATAATAGCTTTCCTTCCTTTTTACTCTGTAGATACTTGTTATTATCGCGGGTCGCACTTGGGAATGTGAAGGACTTACATAAATACGATTTCTCCTTGACAGCGCCTCCTCCTAGTTTTAACAGTTGTCGCGGTGTAAAAGCAATACCAGGAGTAAAAAGCGAGTTTGATGACGATGAGTGTGTCAAGTTCTATTCTTCTAATGGAAACTGATTCTCAAAGATATGTGATCTATACCACTGCACAACAACATGTGCAGTACCTTCTGGAAATTTCTGGATTTAAGCCAGAGAACCCAAAACAGCAGGATAACACCTTACTTTCGAGTATACTCTCTGGAATAAAAAAACGTGTCATTGTTGATTCTTCAAACATCCCTGCAGCAAAGCCGGAATTGCCAGCTGTATGTTTTTTTTTGTTCAAAACATTATTTTACTAGTTCGCCAGTCCAAAGAAAAAGGTGGATTAGTATCTAGCACAGGGCAACCCATACCACTGGAAGCTATTAGCATCCACGCAAAGCTGATTGGTATGCATGCTTAGCGTTTCAATCAACTGATGTGTGTAGATCTTGTGGGTGAAGTCGTCATCCTCCAAGAATTTCATAACACAAGTGCAACGCCAATAGAAGCAAAATATGTTTTTCCTTTAGACGAAAAATCAGCTGTTGTGGGCTTTGAGGCGTTCATAAACCGTATGCATTATTGAGCACTTTTCTTTCCCATTCACCTGCATCCAGACAAACATGTCATTGGAGTAGTAAAGGAGAAAGAACAAGCTCATAAGGAATACAAGGAAGCAATCAAGAGAGGCGATGGGGCCTACCTACTCGATGAGGCCAAATCCAATGTTTTCACAGTTTCAGTGGGCAATCTCCCCCCACACACGAAAGTTGTGATTAAGATCTCATGTATCAGCCTCCATATTAAGAATACGCTTACCTTCAATTGAAATACTAGACATTACTGAACTGGGAATCGAAGCCATGGCTAGGAAGTTTCTTTGCCCCGTGAACCTTGTCGGACAGTTAAAACACAGTGCACTTGCTCCCATCACACAGCACAATACAAGCACCATTAGTGTGACAGAGCATCGGGTTTATATGGCTTTATTTACATATGCATTTTCACCTTCCCGCAATGCAGGGTCCATTTTCAATGGAGATTGCCATCAATATGCCACATGTGATACACGAAATTGAGAGTCCGACACATTCTATAAGATTCAAGCAAACCCCAAGAAAAGCTACACTGTTCTGGATTGATGGTTTTTCCTTGCTTTGAATTCCCTTTGTTGATATACCTTCAGAACCTCCTTCAAGTGACTTCATACTCCTTGTTCGTATGTGTGATAGCCACACACCATTCATGTGGGTGGAAAAGGCACCTCAACTTGATGCCTTAACCCCAACGAAATCCAACAACACAATACCTCCCAATGAGGAGTATGTTGCCATGGTTGCGCTCTATCCAACTCTCAGTGAATCTGTGGATTCCAATACCGAGTGTAAAATTTTAACTTATTCAATATTTTCTAAACCAAAACTTAGATATACTACTTATTGATCAATCTGCTAGTATGGGGCCATGTCTGCTCGAATGCAAACAGGTCTCCCTCAACTTACGTGTGTCTTCTCATATCATCTTCCTTAATAACCGGCCTAGTTTGGGGGGTACCAATGATGTCTCGATTCAATGTAATAACATTTGGATCCACATTTGAAGCACTCTTCCTCACCTCCGTTGTAAAAACCTCTGAAACCCAGTCCATAGCTCATAACCATATCATGGTACCAATGCACCCCACGCTATTTATTTAAGTAATGACCTGAAGCAATTACAAGCGAATTGGGGAGGGAGTATGCTCTGGCCCGCTTTAAAAAGTGTTCTTCTAGAAATTGAGTGCACCCGGGACAGTAATGATGCTCAACAACGCTCAACAAATTATAACTTGTTCATCATATCTGATGGTGATATTGCCAACGATCTACAAGTGATGAAGGTTGGTAATCATTCTCTTGAATTATCTGCTAAATACTTTGTAGAGTATTCTTGATCACTGTCAGGATCCCCACAGTAAAACCCGGGTTTTCTCCCTTGGTGTTGGTACTGAAGTACACCGACACAACCTCATGTCCTTTGCCCGTTTAGGAGGTGGTGCCTGTGAATTTGTTTCGAAATCAAATCCACTCCGAGGACAGGTAAACTTGGACTTAAAAACGTTTTCTGCTAATTTAACTGCATAGGTACAAAGTCAAATATCTAGAAGTAAGCAAGCTTGTTTGAAAGATATAGCAATAAAATGGGGAAGCGGGAGTGCCTCTTCTGCTACCATATTTCCTTCTGTAGCGAGACAGGCCCCCCAAAAGGTCATGTCTCTTTTCTCTGGAGATAGAGTCATTGTTTATTCTTTTATTAACGCTGACTGCCATGGCGTATGTCTCCGCCTATATTTGGTGATTACAAACTTCTTTCTCCCAAAGGTTACTCTCCAAGGCAAAGAAAGTGACACTGGGGCTCAGTTTCTCACTACTGTAACATCAAGCATTGGTGACACTGTAAATGGACTCACTCTTCACAGGCTATGCGCCCGAGCTATTGTTCGGTCTGTTATCTCCAGCATTATTACATTAAACTGAGAATTCTTTCTGCACAGAGACTGGGAGGAAAGTAGCCTTGCTGAGGACAATGTCTCAAGTGAACTTGCACGGGAAAAGGTATTAGGGAGACAGAATACCTCTTTGTAACCACACAGTAGCGCAAAGGTGAAATAATAGATCTTGGTGTGAGGTATTCTTTAGCAACCACGTTGACAAGTTTCATTGCCGTTGAGGTATTCCAAAAGAATCATCCTACATTACCCTAATGGCATCCAGGAAAGAACTGAAGCAGAGAAAAGAGGGTAGGTCTTTTTTATGATTACTATTTTTTTTATTTTAAAACATGAACTAGGGAAGTACAGATGAAACCCACACCTCCTATTGCCACGTTAGACAAAGCAGAAAGCGTGGATGAAATTCCATTTTGCACAAACTGGAAGGAAATAAAGAAGGTTCATTATAATACCACCGTCAGTGTGGTCTCATCCAGGTGAGAAATGTAGTACTACGGTCGGCCTGGAAATTCACATTTTAATTATGGACTTAGGAAAATGTACCCAAAGGCTTACCACCACACTGAGTTTGATTACTGGGCTCCAGGGAAAAAAACCAAAAAATCTAGAAAAGTGTCCACATCTAATCCTCGTATGGCCTTGAATTCTAAAATACCACTCAATGGGAAAAAGATTGGCAAATCAGCGGCTCTACAACTGCTGATACAAGAAGCTCCTCGTGGGGTGGTGGCAAAAAAAAATATAAGCAAAGACGCAAGTCGAGTAGCAGCAGCAGTGGCAGTGCCAGTGACAGCTCTGACTCAGAATGTGAAGAGGAGGATGATTACATGGAGTTCCGTCGCGCTCCTGGTGCTCCAAGAGGGTTGAGCAAGATGAAAGAAGAAGCAGGGATGTGTGACGTTAAACGCGAATACAAAGCCAAGAAAAAATCGAAATGCGAGGAAAAATGTGACTATTCCCCAAAATGTGACATGAAATGTGACATGAAATGCGACATTAAATGTGAGGAAGCACCGAAATCGAATGCCAAAGGCAGAGGAAAAGCAGGAAGCGCCATGAACCAAAAGAAGGACATGGCGAGATCAATCCCAGTCCCCGCGGCATGTGCCGCTGCCAGCCCCGCTCCACCCAAGCCTTCACCTGCACCTCAATCCCAACCTCAACCTAAACCTCAAGCTCAACCTACACCAACACCTTCACACATGCCTCCTCCATCTGAATCCGCTCCGCCGCCGCCTCCATCTGGCTCTGCAGCAGCAGCTCCACCTCCACCTCCACCACAATGTTCTACCACTACTTCGTCGTCTTCCTCGGTGATGGATGATCTGCAAGAACAATCAGCGAAGATAGAGAGTATTTCAAAGTACTTGCATCCATGTTGTCTGCCATTGCTTACCTTTTTTTTTTTTAGGAGGGCAGCACTTTTTTGTGATGAATATGACCCCACAATTGAGGTTAGTACATACTTACGCTATCCGTTCCTTACTCTTTGGGCAGGATTCTTATTATTCACCGGAATCACTTTCTCTTCACACCCAGGCTATGAGCTACAAATGTAGTGCGAAAAAAGCCAAAAGAGGTGGTTGCTTCATTGCCACTGCTGCTTATGGGTCACCCCTAGACCCAAGAATCAACACACTTCGCCGTTTCAGGTTCAATTATATCAATCATGTCTTTTCATATAACAAACAAAACAAACAGGGATACAACTCTACACAACCACTATCTGGGCCGTAAATTCATAGACCTCTACTATGCCACATCACCACCATTTGCACTATGGCTTACACATCACCCACTGGCTAGGTATTGTGTCAGGTTACTGCTTCTGCCTCTAGTGTATCTATTTGAGCTGTTGGGATACAACCAGACCCCAACGGGATTATCAGTACCAAGACAGTCATTGTGGGGTCTCCACATGACTGTGGCTCTTTGGGTTGTTTCTTTGGCTGTTGTTTTGGCATTTGTTTGGATGTAATAGACCCTCTTTATAATAAAAACAATTTTTTCCTTATAAGTTAAAGATTCCTTCCCTGAGGAATGAGAAAAACGGCCAACACAGAACTAAGCTTCGGGAATTTTTAATTCCTTGGGGTCCAGTTGCTGCAGTGCGCTACAGTCAACTTTTTGCATTTCGGCGAGAAGGGACTCTGGCATAGGGGAATCGGGGAAATTTCTATGCGCTGGTAAGGAGTTTTCAGAAGGATTTTGCACATACTTATCGGGTCTAAGAGATAGAACAATGGTGGCAATATGTGCTTGAGTGAGAGAGCCAAAGAGTGAACACTCCATCGCGGACTGAAGTACAGCCTTATCGATAACCATAAGGTTGGCAGCTTGTTTGGTGTGATTGAGGAAAGATCTGCAGAAGTGTGAATACGGGGGCAAATAGAATAATCTGTTGGCAAGGACACCTCGCTTTTCTCGTATTTGTGTGCTGGTTTAAGAAGTCATCCAGAGCAGAAAGTGATAACCTTATTTGGAACCCGGTGCTGCAGGTACCTGCCATGAGGGGTAGTATGTTCTAAGGGAAGATACAACACTCACAAGTAGTCGGGTGGGTCAAAATATGGTTGAAAACGATAGCATTGATCCAGAAATAAACTTGGGAGAACACCTGATGGCATAATGAATCGGGAAGCTTGGCTGCTTGAGTACGCTGGAGAAGCTCAGACAAAACACCGACGACAATATCTATGCTTTGTTTTTTCCCTCTAGGAAATAATTAATGCCAGTATTTGTCTATACTTACAAACTGGCTTGCAGATGATTTATCAAATACAGCGGTCTGTTGTTCTAGGAGAGCATGAATGATAATGGGCTCTAATTGCTGCGTTGTGTTAAGAAGGGGAAAATTAATTAATTAATATAAAATTTAATACCGTTGTTGCCGTAGATACGATCGAGAAAAATTGATTAACAAGGATAGTTTTCAGATCAGATACAAATACATGAATTGGGTTGCTTGACTCAGCGGTAGGAGGCTTTACAACAAACCGCATGTCTGATTCTGAAATAGGGCTTGAAAAAGTCAATGAATTCGTTGTAGTAATGGCGGATAATACAAGACATAATGCACTTCACGCATGTTTTGATAGACCCCTTGCAAAATATGCCATGTGTTTACAAACCAAAACATGGACATGGTTGTATTTTGACTATACAACTTTGGGGACATGAGATTTTTGTGGGATAAACAAGTGAACGACACACTTTTACAGTTGCTGTTATGGCAGTGCACAGAGAGCGGAAGAGAAATCTTTTTTTCCAAATGGGTGATGTTTTTAAGAAATGAGTGCATACTCGTCAGGTTTCGAAGTGAAAGAGTGAGAATTTCGAATTAAATCTACTGCAGCAACACATGGCAGAGGGATGTTATAGGGGTCAAAGCAAGGAGTGTCTGTAAGGAAAAAGGCTTTTTGGAGTGTGTTGGCCACAAGCAGTTGGCGTTCAAGGTCAATCTGTGATAATGTTACTGCTGAGTAAGTCCTTTGGGCGTGCTTTGGACATACAAATTTCGCTGCAAGGGTCTTAGCCTCTTCAGGTTTTGAGCCAGAACCAGGACCACGAAGGTTGATGCATTCTTCTTGTAGTTTTCTTACTTGCTCCTTTGCAGCAAGTTCACTATTCTGCATCTGCTCAAATTGAGCAACATTACGCTTGCGCTCTTCTTCTTCTTTTTGTCTTTTGTCTAGAACATGGTGAAGTTTTTTCTTATAGTGCTTTGCTTCAGCCTGAGCTCTTTTAAGATCCTTTTCTCCTTTCTTCCTTTCTTCCTCAGCTTTTTTGCGCATTGCCTCTCCTTCAGGTGTTGATTCTGGGAAAATATTCCCACCTAACCTTTGCACTTCATTTGTTAGGTACTCAATTCTCACATTTGCTTCTATTTCTCGTTGCTTTGCTTGTTTTAACTCAGTTTCAAGTTTCTCCATTCTATCTTCAAGTGAAGATGATAATTCGGCTTTGGCTGATGCGATTTTTAGCTCTTCGAGTACTGCCTCACGGAAATTTGGAGGTTGTGTTCCTGGCTTGATCTGTTTCTCTTTCTGGTATTTATTAATTTTTTTTTTTTTTGTAGTTTTGTGAGATTGCATACCTCAGATGTTAAAGTCTTGACAATTTTTTCTCTATCTGTATTGAAGTTAAAAAAAAACAAAAAACTAGTCGGTACAAAAACCTTTGTCCACAAGTGCGAGAGGTGGTTCGGGCTTGCGAGGTGTACTGTGACTAGAATAACTGAGTTATAGGTGGAAGAAACTTCCTCATACTCTTTGTCCTTGGGCTTTTTATGTTTGTAATCACTGCTATCACTGCTAAAGCCATCTGAAGAATCATCACTATCACTGCTATCTTCAGTATCATCATCACTAAAAGGATCTCATACGGATATCGGTAAAGGCATATTCATACCAAATTATAGTGGATCCCATGTTGATGGAGTTGAATGTTATCTGTAAAGGAAATGTTAAGAAACGTGTGTGAAAAGAGCCATTACATTCAGCAGAGATTTTCCTGTTTTGACCGCTTTTGTCTGTGTTAGGCCACCAAGGTCCGCATAATCAGAAAGGTTAATGGTGCCTTTGCCAATACTACCAATTTTACCTTTCTGCAAGACGCGATTAGGTTCGGTTGGCACTTGTTTAATACCACATACCTGGCAAAGAGTGAACTTCAACAGCTTTTCCTCATAACCTCCCTCTTTCAGCTTTGTGAGTGGTACGGCGAAAGGAGGAATTGACTCATTCCACTCGGCAACGCCGTTTGGCTGCACAACTTTCTGCGCTGAGCAACCTTTGTTCTTGGAGAGGCCGCGGCGCCATCGCACAAACACAGTAGCAGCCGGTTTAAGAGGAGACGCGGTGTTCAACGTGATGTTGAAGCGGTGCTGGACCACCTTGCTGCCTCCTGGAGACTGTGCCCCCGAGACGGAAGAAGCCGTCGTGTGCCCGGAAAAACTACCCAGAGCCGTGCCGGTAACTGGCGTGGAGACCGCCGTCGAAATGGAAGAGTCCAGCTCAGGAGTAGGGTCTCGGGTGACAACACTTGTAGATGCAGTAGTACTAGCTGGCACCGAAGCAGCAGCGACGCCGGAAGATGCGGACGACGCCCTGGACGGCGTGGCGCCGGCCGTCGCCGACGCCGAGGCCGAGGCCGACAGCGCGGCGAGGCCGGAGACGCTGTCGGTGGTGGCCGGCGAGGTCGAGGTGGCGGGGACGGCGGCCTTCTCCGCGCCCGAGGAGTGGTGCGCGTGGTGGGGCGAGTGCCCGTGCCCGTGCGCCCTCGAGGACGACGACGCCGTCGAGTGGTGCGTGTGCGACGACGACGACGTCGTCGTGTGGTACGACGAGGACGAGGAGTGCACGCCCGGGGTGCCCGGGGGCGCCGGCGACACGTCCTTGAGGTCTCCGCCGCGGTCGGTGGACGCCGACGCGGACCTGAGCGACGAGGAGTCCATGGAGGGCTTGGGGGAGTGCGAATCGCGCCGGCGGGTGCTGGCCGGCGTCGCTGGCGCGCTGGGCGTCGCGGTGCTGCTGCTCGTCGACATCCCCTGGGGTTTTGTTGTTGGTTTTTCTACGTTTCCAAAAAACGCGTTTGGTTTTTTCGTCGTGCCAATGTATTTCTCCTGTAAACTCGGAAGTGTGATTCTTCTGCAACGACATTCCCCGAATGTACTTTGGGGAGGGATGTGCCACCATGATCTACTGAAAGCTCCCGTAGGGGGTGTTTTGATTGTGGGAAGCAACGGCGTGGTATGGGCGGCGGTATTTCAACTGGACTTCTTTGATGGCGGTGCCATCACAATCTCGTCAATCAAACAGCAACTACACCCACCTCCACCTGTGGGAATGCTCCATTGTTGACGGAGGTGTGTTGGCATTACGGTAATCTGGTCCACTGTGGAGATAGCCAACAAACAATCGAATGAGGACCCACAAGTGAAAAAAAAAAACCAAAAAAAGATGGGAGGAGTTCACCGGGAACCCATCGGGTGGTCCGGCCGGACCCACCCAACGCAGGCTCCCAGCATCCCACAACCGCGGTCCGCGTCGCGTCGCGCCACGAACACAAGGGATTGGTGTCATCCCGGTCCGTGGTCACGCGCATCACAGTCCTCGGCC
>JAHLWZ010000974.1:0-35058 GCA_020536535.1 Pelomyxa schiedti | reverse complement strand
CAAAGCGGTGCCACTTTGAAATTCCTCCACTTTGTCCAAAGTGTGCACTAGTTAAGCAATTTGGAGGCTCACTTTGGTTCCGATTTGACGCTTAAATTGGGAAATTTTTGGAGTTAGGGTGCGCCGCGTGTGCATCGCATCTAAGAAAACACAAAAAATAAAATCGAAACAACCCCAAACAGATCAAAAGGAAACAAAAAAAGCTTTTTCTTTTTTTTTTTTATGTTGGTGACACCAGAGGGCTCGCCGACCAGCTCCATGTCCGTGGGCGACATTCTATCGATGAAGGAACTTGTGGGAGAGCAATTTGCGACGGTGAAAGGCAGCAAGAGAAACGACGACGGCGACACGATGAACGAAATTGCACAGCAGGAGGCGCCAGAGTCGACCCTTCTGGGATTGGAGTACTATGACGACGCTGAGACCGCCCTGTGTGTGTTCTTTCTTTTTTGTTTTTCTGTTTTTGTTTTGGTTTTCCACTTGTATTTTTAGTGTTTGCTAGTGTATATTCCTCCTATTTCTCAATCTTATTACTTTGCTTGGTTGGTTGGTTGGTTGTTTGGGTGGGGAAAACAATCATAGAGCAGAAGGAAAATTGGAAACTGCTGGTGAGCTATTTCATGCTGCATCACGTAGTTTTAGTTGTGTGTATGATGCACTTTGCTCCGACCCACAGTACAGGACTGCTGTGTATTTTATGGACAAAGGGTCGAGAGGAAATGTGTCTGTTGACCCAAACATCGTCCGTTCAGAGAGCGCTTATTTGACAGCCCAACCCCAGCCAAATCGACCAGCTTCATTACCGCGGCGAAGACCAATGTTCAGACAGACCAGAACCGATACTGACGTGGCTCTAGCTGCTCTCGACCACATTCGGGAGTTCTCTGAGAGGCAGGTAGGATAAATATTCTTTCTCAACTCATTCAAGTGCTCTTCATAGGCATTATTTTTAATCAAGTCAAGCAATGCTCATAAGCAGGATGATAACGCTCTTGATCACTTCACTACAAGTGTGGCTAATTTGGATATGCAGGGCTCAGTGGTGAGGAGTACCACTCAGCAAACACAAGCACATCTCTTACCTTGGACGAACTCTGGGGTGCCAGCTATGCCCCACCAACAGGCCTCACGGCCCTCTGCTAATACAAATGGAGATTTCTGGCAAAACTTTGAAACTATGCTTCAAAAGTTACCTGATTCTCCAGATTTGCCACAAGAACAACCACAACCACGTGTCATTCTTCATGGACAATATCCACCAAACCTTCAATCGAACTTTTTATCTGTAAATAGGACAGCATCCCCACCACAGACACAAATAACAAAGCCCACTGTGTCACAAGAACCGGCAATAGTATATTTTCCCTATGTCTGTTTTTCATTCATGTTTTATCCAGGACAAAAACCGGAAAACAGCGGAGCCAGCTGTTTCACAAGAAATGCCCACCAAACCCCGACCTATATACCCTCCACAACCTTCAGAACAATCATGTAAACTCGATCCTCAAACTTCACCCCGGACCCTAGAAGAAGCCCTCCAAATTATAGACATGCAACAAAAGCAGATACAAGAATTACAACAAAAATGCAAGGACCAAGAGCAGAAGATTATAGAGTCTGACAAAAAGTGGGACTCACTAATGCGTCAAGTCACCCGAGTGAGAGAAGCGCGAGGTGTGACTCCCACCCCAACTCCCCCTCCAACGGCACCAACACCAACACCAACAGCAGCAACATCAACATCAACACAAGATAGCCCACACCAACCAAAAAGCATAGCACCCCCGCATCAAAATATACACCTGCAACAGCACCACATTAGATCCAAATCAACAACACAACTCCAAAGACCAATTGCCGCAGCAGCAACAATTACAAACAGTCCCAAAGTGTTGCAATCACCCCAACCTTCAAGCAACAACAACCTATAGTCATAGTATATGGCATGTGCATTTCCCCAGCCATACACCAGTCAGTCACTGATAGTTGTATCAATTCATCACCCAATTTTGACTCTGCCTCTGCACTGAATTCTCTACAAAGTGAGTTTGAAAATACTTTTTTCGGTTCTCAGTTTTTTTTGAACATTGTGTTGATTAGGAGAGACTGGGTGCAGCACCCAGCAACACCCCCCGTCAGTTTCATTTTAGCTTATCAACTCTGGTACACACAACCATTGAAATAACAAAAACTAAGTATTTTGGGGGTGGAAAATCAGCATTTTGACATGTCATGTGATGCTTGCTCTGTTTATATTGCCCCTCCCAAACAATCTTCATTAGGGAGATACCGGACCCAAACTGCTACTGTGTTAGGACATTTCTTTCCACTGGATGGTTTTCATTCTTACGAATGTGTGATACAGCAAAGCACATGGAATACTATGAGAGACCTGTATTTCGGTTCTTCCTTAAGTTAACTTCTGCATTGAGTCAGGCTATCAGGCCTTCATTGTGATGTACGCATGAATCGTGTCATCCTTCAATCAAATGCAGGATCACTTCCCCGACATAATAAAGGGCTCTTTTGGAAACCAGATTCTTCCTACTAAATCTAAAACCGCGAAACGAAAAGATGTCGGTTATAGCGACGTGCTTGGCTTTGTTGGGTGCAGCAGTCACGGTTATGGGAGGGAGTTTCTACATGGGCAATCAGGGTGAATCATGTTCCTCAGCCTGTCACTCCAGAGGTCTCAATTGCAACCCTGTGCGTTGTTTAGCAAAAACAATAGGCTGTATCATTCATTTCACAATCACCATGTTATTATGGCTTGGACTTGCAACCTAACGCGTCTAACACAAGCATGTTGTGACCAATGATTCAGCCACTATTTTTCAGCAACTTGGGGTATCATGCACTGCTAATAGCCGAGCCTGGAGGTACCACTATGAGCCAGCTTTTGTTTCTGATTCCAAGAGCCTCGAATATAAGCAATGCATTGGTACCCTTTGCCAGCTTCTATCTAATATAACCCTTTTCAAATCCTATAAATAGGATACATTGATGTTCCAGGCGGAGTTTTATGTGGCCACTCTGATTCAAGTGTTTCACGTTTATGCTACTGTGATTCTCCCTCGCACTCCGACCTCACCTTTGGGTTTGGGCTTTCGAGTGCGCCCATTAGTACATCCGAACAAATTGTCTTCCAGCATATTGCTGCTGATGGAGATTACGTAACTATCCCAAAATATGCTTGGTTGATAATGAGGAAAACAGGGAGTGATAACACATTTTTGGATGACTATCCCTACGGAATATGATAGAGGGATTCTAATAAGATACTATGTGGATGGGGAGTCTGAAGCCTCTATTGAGTATGAGCCATCTCTGGCATGTGGTGTTGGATTTGATGACCATGTAAGATTTCTGAATAGTTCCGCACAGCTCACGGCAGTTTTAGCAAGCTCCATGGGGCACGCATTGGCTAGGGCGAGGAGCTAAATATGGCTCATGGTTCAATAACTTTTTGATTCCTTTCCAGAAGAGCATTATTGTGACTGCGCAGCACACGGGCATCCCAAACTTCGTATTTCTTTCCTTTCATGAGTTATTTTGGTAATTGTATCCAGAGTAGTTTTTACATGATAATAAGGGGGGCAACAAGTAGGATCCGGCATTATTAAATTGAAACTCACTCTTTCTTTAGATGTCCCCCTGAAAATCGGCTATTTGACTCTACCTGTTACTGCCAAACTGCACTTATTCACTTTTGACAGTACTTTCTCCAATCTCCCTATGCCTCACTGAACCAATTTAGAGGAAGTTGCTCCACTTGAATACGTCAACTTCGTTAACATCAGCACTGGTTCCGGTGTGATGTTTATGCATACTCTGCAGGTTGAAACAGACAATCTCAATTTCTTGGAGGGGTGCTATCACATGTACACCGGCGCACAAGAATTCCCTGGGACAGTTCTATCCACTGGAACTGAGGATTACTATGGTTATCTCTTCTCCCATACTAATTCCCAATGAAATGAAATGGTAGACAGTGGCTGGTATTTCGATGCTGGTGAATTCCACATGCCTGTTTCCGGCTACACTCATTATGATTCCACCATAACCCATATTGAGTGGTCAGGGTACCGGTAAGATGCAGGCCATCATTGGTCTCCATAATAACCAACCAACAGGTTCCACCACATGGATCCCCTTCAATTCAACGAGGGGTTTGTATTCCAGTGGCGAAATGGTGATAGCGTTGATGCTGCAGGCATTAAATGTATGATGGAAGAAGGTGGAACAGTCATAGGAAGCCCCTCTAGCTCCTCCCTGAAAGCCTATACTTGGGTTTATACCTTCTGAAACAAAAACCGGAATGTAAGAGAAGTCGTATTTATTTTATTCACCCATCTCTGCTCATTTTAACAAAATCACCTTCACATCCCTCCCAGTACTGGTTTTGGGTGCAGTCAATAAGTAGTCCCGCCCCATCTTTGGAAGTTAAGGTGGGCCAGCAGGAATGATGCAACAAAAAACGCTGACTCTACTACTCACAACACTGTGGTTTCAGCAGCTTTTTGGTGTTGTAACCCTCGCCGTATTATAGAGCAAACGAGAGCTGAATTCGTTCTTGTCTATCTCCACATAAAATTGTGAATGTAATGCCCATGGAGTCCCTTGTTTCCCAGCCTTGGAGTCTACGCTTCGCCACACCTTTGGCTGATAGGCACATACGGCGGCTTCAGTTTGGACAACACTGAGCTGTTGTGCAGTGGGGGGGATGGGCACCAGAGCCACCAGTTGCGCCTCGGCGTCTATTCTGTTTAACACTGAGGCCAGATTTTCACACACAGCGTTGACTGTGAGGAAATGGGCGTCCCCGGTTTCGGCAACACTTCGAAGCTTTTTGACATTGAAGCCATCACCGATTCCAATCACGAAAGTTGAAACCGGTTTTGCCTGTGCGAGGTGCTTGATGTTCAGCATCCAGGTTTCCCATTCTGAGTTCTCATCCTCTCCACAGGACATAAATATGAGAGCAGCCCGGTACTCCAACCTTTTTGTTTTTGGTGGGCAACACACAACGGCAAAAGAGAAAGAAAGCCGTCAAAAACGCACCAGTTAGTATCCATCAACTTTCGATACGCGACTGATAGACCGCTTGAAAACTTCCTGTGTTGCGCAGATTTAGGTTTCCTATCCAGGTAATATCGGACCGCAGTAGGTGACCCCCTGTCACATACGAGAAATCCGTTACTGTGGAACAGAACAATGCTGTAAACATCGTCTGGTTTGCTTCTGGAATAAATGAAATGTTCAACACCTCTCTTAAGAGTTTCCCACCTGTTGCGTCTCAACATGGATGTGGAGATGTCGAGGCAGAAAACGATGTGAATGTTTTCCGGGGGACCATGCTTTTTGGGGAATATGTGTCCATCTGATGTGGCGTATCCAACTTTTTCACCTGCAAACTGTTGCTGTTCGTTGGCTTGTAAGGCACAAGGTGCATGCCAAAGAGGAAGCATGCACCGGCACCGGGCATTCGAGTGAGAATTGTCGGTACACTGGAAGTTGCACAATTTGAAAACCTCCCTGTGTTCGGGCGTGCAAGGATCACGGAAGTTAATTGCATTCCAGTACCCTTCGTGTGTCAGCTCATCCTTTGGAGTATCTGGATTCGGCAAGTACGTAGCGGTGGCGTGCCTTATGCCTCCTTCTCCAGTGCGAGTACAGGGTGCATTGCCACCCGCCGTGCACGGGAGGATGTGAATGTGCCTGCCAAGTTTGTTGCAGAACAAGTTGCAGAGTTCGGCCACCCCTGGCTCACCAGCTTCATACAAACGCCCATCAACGTTAATGTCTTTGCCACTGGAAACAAATTGTGTTTTGATCATGTTTCCGTGTGCCGCTGCATGCTTGCCAGGGTGTCCGAAAGGTAATTCACAAATATAACCACATGTTGGGCATGAGCTTTCGCAACAATGGTCAGATTGTGGATAAGTGCAAGAGTGAGAGCCCTCATGGAATTGCTGCCCTGGTGGCACCCTTTTGCAGCAAAGGAGCTTTCTTGGTTCTGGAACAGTGGATCTCTCGTAAACAAAATTTTGCCTTCGGCCATTGTATGAAAACCTTTCCACCTTCTGAATATATTCAACAAGGCACCAGCCAGGCATCTTGCACTCTGCCGGACACGCGTGCTCTTTGCCACACGCGTGCAGGAAGGAGGAAGCCGAGGAATCGTCTCCATGAAAATGGTCTTCCGAAGCACACTGATTTGTACACTTTGGGAAGCTGCAACTGTGAAGGCAGTGCCTCCATCCACAGTGATGTTGTTGATGATCACCGCCAGGGAGCGTGCACGGCTTGCCACAGGGTTCTTTTGGTCCCCGAGAAGAACATGCCTCACCACACAGGTGTTGCTGCGAATTGCACATGCACGGACCAGCATGATTGACCACAAGAGAGCAGAATTTGTTGCAACGTGTTTTGCTCGAGAGAGTGCACTCCTTGCTGCATTTGTGACCTCTTGTGCAGTCGTGATCACCTTCATGACCAGCCTGATACGCGCATCTGCCCGCGGACCTGCAATAAGTGCACTCTGCTTCGCACTTGTGAGATCCATTGCAATTGTGTTGTGCTGAATGCCCAGACAGAAGTAAACACGGCAACCGACACCGAGTGCACGTGTCTGAACAAACCTCGAGTGCATCCAGTTGCCGCAACGAGGAGTCTACTGTCTTCCAAAATTCTTTGACTTCAGGGTATTCACTCTGAGGTGGGGTACCAGAGGCAGGGGAAACTTCTGTGGGGAAATCGTGCTGAGAACAAGGGGACTTGTTCGTATTTGAACAGACCCAATCTCTCACATGCCTCTTCCTGCTCTCAATGACTTGGTGCACAAAACTCCTGAATTGTCTGTGCCATGATTTGAAGTCGGCCTGCTTCGCTGGTGTTGAAAGATTTTGCTGAAAGCAAGACTTGAACTCGTCTCTTATCCTGGTGAAATCTGCCTCGTGGTCTGCTTGCAGATTGAAGTTCGGAATGGGAATGCTTAGGCCAGAGACTGTGACTGATTCCGAGCGGGAAACAACTTCCCCTGTTGACAAATTCACCAGTTGCCCCTGGTGGCCAATGGCTGCTGACTTTCTCCCGAAAGCAACTGCCCAAGGGAGCTGTTCTTGGAGCATTCGAACCACAATCACCATGTCTTTTCCCAAGAGGGAAGACCAGTCTTTCAAGTGCAACTTCGCGAGAATCAGTTTGAGCATCGAGGAGAACTCTCCTCCACTGTGGAACTGTGGTGTTTGCTTCTGAAGTATTTCGGCACAGCCCCGCAAACTCTCAGTATAGCCAGATGTTCCAAGTGGGGAACACATAATCATTGTGAATTCCCCTGGAAACATTTGAGAAAAGAAGTTTTGTCCCTGGTTTGTTTCCACAATATTAAAAAACTTGGTCTTGAATTCTGAGAATAAGCTTTCAATGTCCCTTTCAGAAACATCTTTTACCATGAGAGTGAAACAACCCTTGAAGAGTTTGTCATCCCCTTTCAGCATTCCAACCCCTTCCTGGAAGTTCCTGAACATTCTTTCTGTCTCTCGATCAATTGTAAATTCAGTCTTGAAAAGTGTCAAGTTAGAAACTGATGCGTTCAACACAGAAAGGAGAATGTCTTCCTGTTCGGAACGCTCTGGAGAGCAAAGTTCTTCAAAATCCAAAGCCACAATCAAGCAATCCGAATACTCGCGAACACTCATCCAACAACCATCAGTGCACCTCCCACCAGAGATGTCAAAGAGAACACCCAAGAGGTGGTTGAGAGTGTAACTCTTCCCTGTGCTCTGTTTTCCCATCGATGTGACAACAAGAACTGGTTTGTTGAAGCATGACGAGAAAATCGCGTCGAGGAGTCCAAACGAAATTCCCTCTGCAACACTGTGCTGGGTTTGTGCGAATTGAATCATATCTTTTCCCTGTGAAGAACTCTTGTTGTTGCACAACACCAAACAGTTGTTGTCAACACGGGCGATTTGGACGGGAACGAGTGAAATGAGTGTTTTCAGCCACGTTCCAAACCCTGTTGGTTGGAGTGGTTCCGTCTCAATCCATCCTTGCTCTATGCAAGTCACAGGTTCCGTGAAGAACTTGTCAGCTGTGCCAGGTGTTTCGAAAAGACCAACAAACTTCTCTCTGTATTCCCCGAAACGCATGGAGACCAGTCTCTTTGCTTCGGGTGTTGCTGATGGGACAATGACTGTCAACTTGTGTGTTTTCGCTTCCGATGCAATATCACAAACGGCTGTGATTGGGAACTTGCTTAACATAAGAGGCACGTAATCGGGCAGGCAGGAAGGGCAACTTGGTTGTGAGGTCATCTGCAGCGAGAATTTTGGCTGCTTCATCGAAGCACGCAAGACCACTGTGGAAACGTGACGGGAGGTGGGGTTGAACTGTACCAGCTGCAAATCTGGTGGTGCCCCGTCCCCACCACCAACCTGAAAATTTGCCAGAAGTGTTGATGGCAACAGGTGTGGGTTCAGGAGGTTTGTTTCCCAGTGCTGAACATCGTAGGGTGGCAGGCAACTCCTCACAGAAACAACGCACGATTCCCCCTCAGGTGATGGTTTCACAGTGACGAAGAATTCCGGACCGAGGAAAAGTGCAGGTCCATCAAATTGTGGCATCCTGGAAATGGTTCTGTGCTCGAAGTCAAAGAGCTTGGCCACTGTTTGGAATGTGACCACAACCTTTTGCCCTTCTGGAACCGGGAAAATTCCATTCACACTCGCAAGAGCGGCATCATCAACAATTGAGAAATTACCCAGGCTGTCATACTTCGAATACGAGCCGTTGAATTTCAAAGCACAGACACTGTAGTCGGGCGATGAGTAACACATCACCAGCATTCTCGTTGCTGCACAAAAGTTGACATGGGAAATGCAACCTTGATTTGGCAGTTTCGAACTGAGGGAGCGTGTGCTCTCTTGGTGTATGCAGATGAGGTAATTTGAAGGGTCGGCAGTGTCAACACCAAAAACCATCACCTTGCCTTCAGGCAAGAGGAAACAACCAAAAACAGCCGCCAGGTCCAAACAAAAACATAAGGGAGGTGCGGGAGCGAAATAAGAACGTACATCAGTCGTCTTCAAACTCAGTTCCACAACTGTGAACTTCAAGTGCCGTGGAACTTTTCCAGACATCTCCATGATCAGGGTGAATTGTGGGTTTGCCTTGTCCCCAACGTCTAACATTGTCAGGATCGCTTTTTCCGGTTTTGTGTGTGGGGTCTCTTTGCGAATCGCGATGTCAAGCTCCAAAGAAAATGGTGACCCACTGCAAAATTCATCAGGGTTGCACCACACCATATCTTCAATTTCTGTAATGAGCGCTTCACACTGAGATATAAACTTCTTTTTCAACATGGAAGTGATTTCAGAAATGAAATGTGGGTCAAACCCCAAGGATGAAACAGAGGAAAGTGGAATGTGGGGTCTTGGTGGGTCACTCACAGATTGAGTGATTCTTTGTTTCATTTCATGTTCTGTGAGACTCAAGAAATCACTCAGTTGACTTTCAGTTTTTTTGGGGCAAAACTCCTCAAAGAGAACTACAACAGACGTTGTCTTGGAAAGGCATGTATTGATGTTATCTCTCAGCCTGGATGTGTCCAGGTCAGCACAACAATCGCTTGGGGAACAAGGTGCCTCAAGTTGCAACAGGTCCCACTCGTGCCTGAAGTATCTCATGAGTATCAGTTTCATTTGATCCTTTGCGACCCTCTGAAGATTCTTGATCGGCCCCTTGCTTCCATCTTCAAGGGCTTGGGCAGCAGTGGGATTCAGCAACTGAAGGAGTGCCAACCTGTTGCGATAAGGGAGGGTATCAGTGCACAGCTCCCTCCCCTCCAACAAATCCTTGAAGTGTGAGGAAAAGCAATAAGCTGGAATCTGGCCTCTGAGTGGGGAGGGCAATGTGCTTTCATTGGTTTCCTCCCAATAGACAAAACCAACCCTGTTTTCACCTTGGATCATTGTCCAAGGTGAATCTGATGGTGGGAGGGTAATGTTCTGAGCAAAGCCTTTCCGGAACTCACACCTGTCTTTTTTGATTGCCCTCTTCTCGACCTCACCTTTAACAGCCCTTGTTGTTTCGGCCTCTCCTCTTCTTTGTTGAATTTCGCTGAGCATTACCTCAGACAAGCACATGAAAATCCTGTCACAGAGGCTGTAAAGAAGTCGCAGAGAGAGGCATGCCGGGTCAGACTCCTGAACGTTGGAAAAGCTTGTGCTCCCTGGAGCAAAGACAAGGATCATCACCGACTTTCCTCTCATTTCAGAACATTCCTCAAATTGGGTGATGAAGGCGTGTATCTCTGCCTGGCCCCTATTCTCAGGCAGTTCTTTGTCTGGAGGAAAAGCACCAATTCGCACCAGGAACTTGGTGATCAATGTGAGGTCACCAAAAAGCCCGATGGTGACAAAGTCAAAACAGTCATCGAGTTTGTCAAAGGCAATGCTGTCACCACTGGGTGAACAGCTGCCCTTACAAATCAGGTTGATCAGAGTCACAACCTTCTGTGTGACAAGGGTGACCTTGTTCACTGTGTTTCCATTGTGTGCCTCTTTGACGGTGGTGATCAAGCTGTGGATCCCGGTTGCGTGTTCCAGTGTGAGGCACAGCGGTTTTTTTCCATTTCCAACGAGGTCCTTGGCTTTCTGCAGCAGTTTGTTCGCAGATACCCTTGGAATTCTCAGTGCCTCGGTGAGTGTTCGAAAGTCACCAGAATCCAAACCAACGAGGTCTTCCAAATCCTGGAATCCTGCCTCGGTCAGCTTCCCTGGAAATGACTCGATGCTGGATGACGGAGTTCCCCCGGGGTCAGTCATGGGAACCAATCTTCGCTGAAGCTTCGGTAGCCATCCTTTTTTGGAGTTGAAAATATGTAAAAGTGGAGGTGGAATTTCAGGCAGAGAAAGAACCTCCCTCAGAGCCGCCACCGTGAGGGGCTTTCCCAGTGTCATCAGTGCTCGGCACAACGAATCCGAGGCACCACTCATCCCAATTTCTGTTTCATTTTAGAACGATCGTATTTGGTATTTGCCGTGGACCAGGAACCTGACAACTTCGGACTCAACTGGATTTCTTGCGTTTCGAAAAGGCAACGCTTCACCACGTCGCATACGGTGTAGTAGTACGAAGGGTCCATGAACTCGCGATTGTCGGCGAGTTGAAGCATGAAATTGTCGGACAGAGGCTGACCCAAATCGAAGTACAAGTCATCGAGTGGTTCGACATCGATCAGCGCTCGTGTGAGTGCCGCCCGAGCCGTTTCGTAGTTGGCCATGGTCGACAAGCCCACAACCGGATGGGGAAAAAAAACGTTGATTCAGAAACGAAAAGCAATGGCGTCTGGCCGCCGTAGAGGTGCGTCCCATTTGTCCTCCCACATGTGCTAAGTAGGCAGAAATTGTGTTCCATAGAAGTGTCGTGCTACAGACCAAGTGCGTGCCCCAGCCCTACTGGCGCGTCCCGGCCCCAGGCGACCGCGACGACTCCAACTCCCTGTGCGGCCGCAACTACGCCTCAGGCGTCCTCCTCACCTGCACCACCGACGACCCGGAGCCCGAGGGAACAGGCGAGGTAGCTACCGGGGGAACGGGGGCTGGAACTGGAACTGGGACTGGGACGGGGACTGGGACAGGTAGGAGGAGGAGGGAGCCCATGGTGGTGCTTGGGCTGCAGCCCGACGCGCAGTGGAAGGTGGACAAGGGGCCGGAGTTTAGGAACGACAAGGTGGGGTGGTGCCACTTCCACGGGTGGCAGGACCAGGGGGACTACAACGAGGCGTACACGGCGGCCAGGGAGGCACACGAGGAGGGCATGGCCGTTTTCGGCTGCGAGAGTGCTTTTATGATCCCACTAAGTGACCCCACCCAGCACTACTTCTATGTGTCTCCTACTATGGGTAACTTTTTTTTTTTTTTTGGCTTTTTTTTGGCTTTGTTTTGTTATTCTAGTTGCTTGTTGTGTTATACAAATAACACTATTAAATCCAATGACACCGTGCTTGGAATCTAGGAACTGGATTGTTTATAATATGGCTTGGATTTTTGGATGAGGCGACGCGGCAAAAGCAAATTAACCTGCATAAGCAGCGTCTGATTCAAGAGAATATCACTGAAGTGGCGGTATGCAGGCATTCATTTGTCAGTATCCAGCTTACTTTGTACCAGGAAGCAAGATGGGTGCCCCTAAGGCAAGTTGTATCAGCTGTTTATCACAATAAGGGAGTAATACTTCCGGGTTACAGCAGCAACCCATTGGAGTGCCGATTGAGACCTTTTGTGTACCACCTCTACAAGTGAGATACTAAGCCATATGACCAACCTAACAAAACTCCTTCCAGGGAACTCAATTGGAACGAGGCACCACTCTCAACCCTTCTCAGTGGTCAGAATCCATTCCCTCATGCTCCCCCTACTAACCAACTTCGAGACTGGGCATTAGCCCAACTACCCTGAATGCTTTAAAAACTTTTGCCTTTTGTTTGATTGATGGATTCACGGAAGGTGCATTTTCCCAAAAGGATCAACTGAAAAAGTGTGAAATAAAAGTGCGGGTAGGCCGTTTTTGTTGCCTGTCGGGTTGGTGTGCCTGACTGTCTGGCTATGTGATTTTAAAAAATGGATAGGAGGATGCTCCTATTGGCGTCAAACCAAATTCCAAAACAACAACCAACCAAAACCGTGAGCGTTTGTTTCATTACGGCCACGACGTCACTCAGCACTCAGACACTACTACCACCACTACGATGACTACTGCAATTATGGGAGTTGGCGAAAACGGCGGCGTACCTGCACCATCATCCTACTCAGGACCAAGTTGGGTGGGGCTGGGGCAGGTTTTGATGGGAACCGCGGTGCCTGTTGTGACGCTTGGGGGGACATTGGCGATTGACATCATTGCCCTGGCGCTGCAGGGCTTTGGTGCCTTGCTTTTGACATGCGTGGTCATTCTCGGCGTTGTGGACTGTATCTCGGCCAAGATCAAGACCAAGCTCAGAGGCTCAAGTGCCAGTGGAAAAGCTGAGAGGTCAAAGTCAAATCCGCGAGCAAAATCTGAATCTGAATCCCCGGCGAACTCGGAATTAGCAGCACCGGAGGCGGAAGTGGAAAGTGACATTGCCAAGGACGATCCGGATTATGGGACTGACAACGTTAGAACCAGCGAGGTCAGGGTCATTGCTGAGCACAACGGGCTAAAATACGAGGAGCACATGGTCCCGACTGAGGACGGCCACATTCTGCTGACTCACAGGGTTTTCGACCCCAAGTTGGCCGGCTCGAAGTCCTTCCTTCCTGTTTTGTGCGCTCACGGCGTGCTGACCGGCGCCGGGGTTCTAATTGCTGGTTCTAAAAGGAGTTTGGCAGTTCACCTTGCAAAGGCAGGTCTTGATGTGTGGCTGATGAATTCCAGGGCTACTTATCCATTGCACAAGTTCCTGAGGTAAGCTGTTTGCTTTTTTATTTTACTATTCCAACGAAAAGCCAGTGCGAAGGATCCTAGATTTTGGGACTGGGGGCTGGATGAGCTGGGACACTTTGACGTGCCTGCTGCAATTTCTTTCATTAAGCAGACCACATCACACGCCAAAGTGGCTTACATAGGGCACTCTCAGGGAGCTGCACAAGCGTTTGTAGCACTGCAAAGTCACCCTTTGTTGGCCAATGATATCAGTGTACTCGTTGGACTTGCGCCTGCGGTGTTTGTTCATCCTCCTCCTCAGTGGATAGTTAAGCACCTGCTCGCTAGAATGAATGTTACTCTCGTTAGAATTCTCTTCGGGCACCAGTCCTTCATCCCACTCATGCTCACTGTATGTAGTTTCTCTCCTTTTCGGAAATCCTTATTCTATGAAGATACAAAGATATTCCTCTGCAGCATTCTTTGGAAACCTGGCCTACCTTGTATTCAACTATCTATTCTCCTGGAATGACAACCGCTGGCAAAGATGGCGGCGGCCGACTTACTTCCAGTTCACACCGGTTGCAGTTTCTTCTCGTTTAGTAGGCCACTGGTTCACGAATTTGCGAAACGGGAGATTGTGCAAACTGAGAACACCCGTCAATTACAGCAAGGCAATCAGTAGTGACGAAGTGGACAGTGTCACTGCTCTTGAAAACTACCAATTCAGAAATGTAAACTGTAATGTGGCAATCTTCCATGCAGGAAACGACAGCCTTGTGGACAGCCAATCCCTGGCCAAAGCCATCAAAGAACAGTCAACAGGCAAAATCATTCATTACACTGACCTGGAAGGATACTCCCACATGGATGTTGTATGGGCAAAGGATGCACCCCAAAGAGTGTTCTCACCCATAGTGCAATTGATAAGTCAAGGTAGTGAGTGAATTGTCATTTGCCTTAAGGGAAAAAAAGTTCGCGAATGTTGTTGCTTTTAGCACATCACACATAACACATAAAAAACAAGCCAAACTTGATGTTGTGGATTAATGTATCAGAGAACCACTGTGACCAGTAACAGGAAAAAGAACAGAATGCCTCACAGACTACGGCCGGCTTTTTTTTTGTGTCAGTACAGAAAGAAACCCGAAAAGACATAGAGGATGAGTGCAACAACAACCACAGCAGCAACAACGAGCACAGGGATTCCCTTGCACTTGTTCTTCTCCACCTACAACGTCCACGCTCGGTGTCAGGTTTGTTTTTGCCATCACACTGGTTTGGTTTTTTTTACCCCCCCAGACTCTTGTACTTTCTTGTGGGATAATAATAAATGACAGGTTGTTGTGTATGTGGAAAGTGGGAAGAAGAACACAGGGCCACCTCTTGTTGTTGGCCAGACTGAGTGGATAACACCAACCACGCCGCCGCCAAGTGTAAGCCCTCACGGTGCTACTGAGGCAGATTCGTTCAACCCCGCGCTGGTGACATCATTCTCGGTTCCGGTTGTGGTGCAGTATTGTTTTGCGGACAGCATGAAGTTCATCCTGTGTGTGCTGTTTGAAGGACAACCACGATTTTGGGAGACAAAGATAAAACTGGGCAAGCTGGTCAAGTTGGCTTTCAAGCAGAGCCGAACAGGATGTGCACCTCACTTCCTTGACCTCCATGAGGCAAGTTTCATTCTCTTGACGTTCTCTCTCTCTCTCTCTATGCCTCATTTTGACTGCTTTGTTTTCTTTTTTTATTTTTATTTTGGGGTACACAATCAAGCACCTGGACAGCCCTCTTCCAATTGTTCAAGTGACAAAAAAGTCTGGGAAAGTAATCACTGTGAAGCAGCACCCACCTTTGATGCCTGGAAAGCTTCTTGTGCGTGCCTTGGAGCTCATGTCACATATTGCCCCGCCTGGTGTCTCCTTCATTCCTCCTCTTGTTGGGGATCAACTTGTTATCAGAGAGGTCTACACAAATCCTAGATGGTTGTCTTTTTCTCCCAGTTTGATCCACTGACAATTGGATGAAGGGAATATGAATTTAAAGTGCATCTTAAAGTCAGTGCGTCAAATCTGCGTGCTGCTGACAGAGGAGGAACATCAGATCCCTATTTTGGTGAAGTCCTTTGTCTCCCCAAACCCACAATTGATTCTCTTCACAGTGTGGGAAGAGGATACGGTTATATATAAGAGTGAATATATAAAAAAGACTTTAAATCCAGAGTGGAAAAAGGTTGATATCACTGGATTCCCAAAGCGTTGTTGCATTTCACATTTTCCCTTTGATTCACATTACTAAATGAAGACTCTGGTGGTATATTTCGTATTTACGATCATGACACGTTCAAAGATGATTTTCTTGGAAGTTGTCTATTCCCCTTTGACACCCCTGGACTGAGGAGTTTGCCCCCTGGAGTGACAACAAAGATTTGTCCTGTCACCCCCACTGGAACTGTATGCTTCTTATTCCCTTCCACAATGGCCGAATTATAATCGCTGGGAAACAGGTAACCATCACTATAATCAACAGAGTTCTGCACCGGCATCTGATGGCCAAGGGAGTGGAATCGCTTCAGTCGCATCCGATTGTCACCAACTCTGAAAGAACATATCTCAACATCTGGCACCCAGTAACCTTCTTACAGTCACTCAGCCTCGGCCTGAAAATTTCCCCCTGGCTGGTGTTGGATCAAGTTTTGGTTGCAGCCCTCCAGTCTGAGACACGCTCAATAATCGGCGGGTACCAGGTTCACTTTCACCACTCAACTCGGCGCCGTTCCGCTAACGTTGTGGCAGTATGAAACATGCTTTAGAGCGTTAGGAAAGGTTCTGAAATCTTACACAAGTGACGATATTATCCACATGTGTGTAATTTTTTTTTTTTTTTTTCGTTTTTCACCACTGTTAAACACATGTAACGCTTCCTTTTGGTGTTTGTGTTGATAGGTTTGTCTTTGGTGCTTGGTTGTGGGACAAGTATACTCCTGTCGCTGGGATTAGCAAATATGATGCTGCCTGCAAAAAAGGTGTCAAGGGAGCACTCAAGACCTATAACCAGAGCCTCCCCGTAATGTGCCATATGGAAATGGAAAAGTTTGACTTCGGGGATGTCATGTGGAGAGCAAAAAATAAGCACTACATTGGCCACGACTTTTATCAGGTATATTTCTCTGCAGCGGCATGGAGGTAACTTGACTGTCTGTGTCAGGCAATCAACCATGCATGTGATGTTCTTGAGTTGAATGTTCAAGGGGCACCCCTCAACAAGCTTCCACAAGAGTACATGGTCCTATGCATATTCGTTGCAGGAGATGAATTCACCATTGATTGTAAGTAACCGTTTCGACAACCAACAATGCTGAATAAATTCATTATACAAGCACCTGTATGAAGGAGAAGCAACCCCACTTTTTTTCCAAAAACAACAAACTAAACAAAACTAAACAACAAAACAACAACAAACAGATACCCACAAAGCAATAATTCGAGCCAGTGCCCTCCCAATATCCATCGTTCTCGTTGGAGTTGGCCCCGAAAGGGACTTTCACCACTTGTCACAACTCGACTCTGACACAGTGCCCCTCACATTCACAACACCCGATGGCAGGACAGTGAAGGCTGCACGTGACATTGTCCAGGTTTCTCCACTCTGGCAAAACACACAAACACAAACAGTAACTTTAACACCTCACACTCAAAATAAAACAAAAAAGGTGGTGAAGTTGAATGACTGCATGCAAGGTGGGAAGATCAAGAAGAAGGCACTGAGGGCACAGGTTCTTGCTGAAATTCCCAAACAAGTGGAGTCATACCTCGGCCTCTATGGCGTGTCCCTCACTTGAGAAAGAAGCCAAAATAAAAAAAAAGTTTTTCCTTATTAAACAGCTTCTTTTTGCAACCACAACGCTCCCCCGCATCAAAAACTAGCTTTTCCTTAGGAAAGACTGAGAAAAAGTTTGTTTTGATCACGGCGGTGTTGCAGGGGTGCATTGGCCCCGGGAGTGATTCCCCTGAGTTTCTAAATTTTCCCTTTCTCTTTTTCGGTGAGTTACGCAGTTGCATTAGTTTAATTAAACACCGAGCCGATGTGGTCGAAAAGGACGAAGGGTCCCAAGGCCGGCAAGGCGGTAGTAGGCGACAGTGACTGGACCTCAGGCCCACGAAAGAAGCGTGCCGACGACGACGACGCGCCCGCGTCGGACGACGACCGCAACAACGACCTCGCCGACCTGGAGCTCCTGGGAGACGAGGGCGCCGCGCTCCCCGCGGCGCGAGGCGGCGACGACGAAGGCTACGGCGAGGGCCTCGGGCTCGTCGTCGGCGGCGGCGGCGACAGCGACTCGGACGCGGAGGAGGCCGCGAGGAGGATAGACCACAGGACGCCCGAGGAGCGCGAGGCCAGCTTCCAGCGCCACCTGGAGAAGCGCCGCGAGGCCAAGCGGCGCAAGGCCGACCGGAGGGCGGCGAGGGACTCGGGCAAGGCCGGCAAGGGCGTGAGCGTGAGGGTCGCGCCGCGGCCCATCAAGCCCGTGGTCGGCGTGGTGCCGGGCGCCGAGGCCGGCGAGGGCGAGGACGAGGAGGAGGAGGGGGGCGGCAGCGACTACGAGGCCGAGTACGCCAAGGGCGAGGAAGGCGAGGACGCGGAGGCCGCGAAGCCCGGCAAGGCCAAGAGGACGAGGCGAGGCGGCAAGAAGCTCAAGGTGAAGGGCACTCCGCGCCCGAAAGATAAAGTCGAAGGAGACGGCGCTGGTGATGGCGAGGGTGACGAGGGAGAGCAGGAGGAGGACGAGGAGACGACGGCGGCGGCGGCGGGGGGTGGTGCTACAAAGGGAGAAGTTGCGCCGTCGGTGCTCAAGGCTCCTAAGCTGAGAGTCACGCCGAAGGGACTTGTGTTGGTTGACGAGGAGGAGGTGAAGGCCACAAAGAACAAATGGCGTGAGCTCAAGGCCAGGGCGAAAAAAGATGATTTCGAGGTTATACCTGAAACGGGGTCTGATGAAGAGACACGGCCCGGGACCCACAACATTGTTGTTGATGACGAGGACGACAATGACGATGACGACTTTGGGGGAGATGAGTTTTTGAAGGGTGACAAAGCTTACACTGGTTTGCCAAAAATACCTACGAAAACGGTGACAGCAACACCACCAGTGAAAAAGGAGACAACAAAAGCACCAGTGAAAGAGGAGGATGGTGATGAGAGTGGTGAGAACTCGACTACAGAAAAGCCAGAAGCCACTCAAGAAGATGAAAAACCACGAAGAAGGGAGAGACATTACCTTGGAAAGGGCAAACGAGCCAAACTCAGAAAGCAGGCAGAAAAACTCAAAAAGGAAGGAGTACAGGCGGACACCAATAAAGAAGTCGGCACTGGTTGGGAATGGGCTGGTGTCGAAGCAAATGGGGAGGAACAGGAAACGGAGTTCGAAAAGCGAGCCCACAAGACAGTTGAAAAACAAGCCAAAGTTCAGAGTGAGTCCAAGAAGGAACTCTTATCTGCAGAATCTAGGGAAGACAGATTCCACTTCCCACCCAAGAGGGAAATAGGTATTTTTCTTTTTTAAAAGAAAATAAACCTTTAACTGCGATCAGAAAGTACAGATTTGCCTGCTATTTTTGAACGGATACACGAGGTAAATATTAATAAATCTACTTCCCAAAATTATTTACACCACCTAGGTGACAAAAGTGTTATCCAATTTTAGAGAAGAGAGAGACCCAAAGCGATCCCGTCAAGATTACATTCGTTTGCTAGAACATGACTTGTCATTCTATTATGCAACCTCTAAATTTGTTGTAAACAAGTTGATGTCTTTATTTCCAGTGACAGAGGTTCTACTTTCACTTTTTTCCCCGTGTACTTCTAACGAAATGCCAGGTTTTACAAATTATGGCAGCAAATGAGCAACCCAGACCTGTTACACTCAGAGTTAACACACTGAAAACACGAGTGAGACTCTTAACCAACTAGAAAGAAAATTAATTTTCCAAAAAGAGACGAGATCTTGCACAAACTCTGATATCCCGTGGTGTCAACTTAGATCCCATTACATGGTCCAAAATTGGCCTGATTGTTTACGACTCCCAAGTTCCCATTGGTTTGTACTTCTTTTTAAATAACTATTTCACCTTTCACAGGTGCAACACCGGAATACATGGCTGGTCACTATATGTTACAGAGTGCAGCTTCATTTTTACCCGTTGTGGCACTCGATCCACAGGTAGATCAAGACACAAGACTTTCTTTTTGTTGTTTACTTTCGCAAGCCAGGAGAATATATTTTAGATGCCTGTGCAGCCCCAGGAGGAAAAACAACGCATATTGGTACACCTTGTGCATTTTCTCGTTGTTTTAATCAAACCAAGCTGCTATGATGAAAAACACTGGTATTTTACTGGCGAATGATGTCAATGCAGAACGATGCAAAGCCCTGGTTGCCAATTTACACAGAATGGTATGGTAGCTCTTGACTAAGACTATTTTCACACTCCTAGGGTGTCCAAAATTCCTTCGTCAGTTGTGAAGACGGGAGACTACTAGCAAAAGTAATCACCTTCAGTGCAATTTTCCATTACTTATTTCTGCAGAGAATTCATGGTTTCAACAGAATTCTTCTGGATGCTCCTTGTACTGGTCTTGGTGTAATATCCAGGGATCCCTCTATTAAACTCTCTAAGGTTCCTCCTCATCTTTCAGTACTGTCTTAACCTATTGAATAGAGTGCCAAAGACATCTATGAATGTTGTAAAGTTCAAAAAGAATTGATACTTGCAGTGATTGACTCCTTGAAATGTGCACCTGGAAAGCCAGGAATTCTTGTGTAAGTGGCACATGTGATTCTTTTCGCATTTGACTTTCACTTAGGTATTCCACTTGTTCAATTACCGTCGAAGAAAATGAAAATATCGTCAACTACGCTCTCCGAAAACGTGATGTTCGTATTGTCCCAACTGGGTACCAATTGATCAGTTAGTGAAAATGAATTCACTTTCCGTAGATTGCCATTTGGCACCCCAGGCTTCACGAAATGGACCGACAAACGCTTTCACCCCAGCACAAAACTTTCCATGTACGAGAATTTCCTTTTTCCCATCGCTTTGACCCAGATTCTAGGCGTTACTACCCTCATACACATAACCTTGATGGATTCTTTGTGTGCAAACTGGAGAAGATATCCGACCTCGTCAAAACCAAGGAAGGTGACGCCAAGCGCGTTGGCGTTTTCCGAGAGGAGGACCGAGTTAAAAGGCTCGCCCAGGCTGAGAGACAAAGGACTGAGCAAAGTAAAAGCCCCAGGGCTCTTGCGGCCAGGGCAAAGGCCCGGCAGGACCAGCTGAGGCAGATATTGGCCAACGAAGCTCGCCGCAAGCAAATGCAGCGGCAGCAACAGCAAGAAGCGGCTCGTTCCCGATCCACTGAACAGCAACAGCAGCAACCGGAGCAGCAAGCCAATCTCGCTGCTACGCAACAACCACCAAACACACCCACAGAAACAGCAACAGGCAAGAGGCCACCCAATGCCCCAGCTCACTCAGCACCAGCCACCAACAACCCCAAGAGAAGGAGAACATAACAGAACTGGAGAATGACCCTTCTTTGTTGAAAAAGTGGCGGCCAAAATTAGCCCCTGGCCCAATCACAAACATCAAAAAGGAAAAAACGAAAAAATTTTTTTTTACCAAAGGCGATAGTGGGGACGTGGACCACCCTGAGGGAACAAGCAGGGCAGAGAAAAAAACCAACCAAAGAAACAGATTAGGGGATGGCACGAAGGTACCCCAAGAATGAAGCACAACAGTGGATGACACAAGCACCCCCTCCGCTCTTGTCCACTACGTCGACGACTCCTGCGGCCGTAAACACCCCGTTCGTTGCTCCAACCCCTGCCACGTCATCATCAACACCACAGCAACTGCAGCCGGCCCAGTTGGTCCCCCCCCAAATCCCTCCTCAGCAACAACAGCCGTCATCACAGCAAACACAACAACAACAACAACAACACAGGGGGTCATTTGTGCCAGCTGATTTGAACAGTTTGGTCCCGGCTGCATTTGCAAACTCTGGGCCTGAGGACGACGAGCCGCTGTCGAATTCAACACAGACCGGCGCAGTCTCGGCGTTGCCTTCCCCGGCTTCGATGACGACGTCGCCTGCTAGACCCCCGGCGAATTCGGCGACGAATACTACGGTTATGGGACCCCCGGGGACGCCGACGGGGTACCAGCAGCTGTACCACCAAAACATAGCAAACAATTTGGCAAAGTGGAACTGCTCGCGCCGGTTTCTGCGAACCACTACTACTGCAATTCCAAACACCCCACAGTTGGCCAAGGCTGTTCCTCTGGGGTGCATTATCCACCCATTTGTTACTGATGAAGAGGTTGATGCTCGAATTCTTTCCGTTCTACCCCCAAAATTCCTGTCTAACCTTACAACTCGGGTATATAGGTTCCAATTGTGAATCTTGGGAAAATGGTGCGGTGCAGGACATGCCGCACTTATGTAAACCCATTTGTTCAGTGGCTCAACAATGGGAGCACATGGAAGTGCAATATTTGCGACTACAGCAACCAAGGTACCTCCCAAACCAAGCCTTGCACTTCACAGTGATATACTCCCCAGTACCAAGTGACTATTTTTCTCCTATTATTCCAACAACTGGACTACGCAAGGATCTTGCTGATCGACCAGAACTTACATATGTAAGCCTCACTTGAGTTTTCTATTGGTCGGGTCACATGTCAACACTCACAGGGCTGTGTTGATATGGTTGCTCCGTCAGAATATCTTGTACGGCAAATTCAACCCCCTGGTTATGTCTTTGTGATTGATGTTTCATATCCTGCACTGTCCTCTGGCTTAGTAGCTGTTGTGGCAAAAGCTATACTTCAGTTTATTGAATGTGTGGTTAATGGTTGTTTCTATTCCTTTCACTCACCCAATAAAAAACAATTCAGCCTGCCCTATAAGAAACAAAGTTGGATTTGTCACCTTCAATAATACAGTCCATTTTTACCAGTTTGATGTATTCCTTAATAATTTTATATTTTGTGTTAACTGGTGTTAGCCGAAACTCTCCCAACCCCGTATGATGGTTGTTCCGGATATCAATAATATCGCCTTGCCAGTACCCAATCAACTTCTTGTCAGCCTGCGTGAGGGCAAGGCTATGGTGACACAATTCCTTGCCAAACTACCGAATTTTTTCTCGAATTCAAAACAAGTTGGATGTGCTTTCGGGCCTGCTTTGCAAGGAGCTTTCAATGTTATTGTATGCTTTCGCACCCTTTCAATGTGACTTTCTAAGAAATAATCAACAAATCACAAGAGCCCTATTGGAGGGAAGATTGTATCCTTTCTCTCCAATCTTCCTTCTCTTGGCGCAGGTGCCCTCCCAAGCCGTGAAGACCTCAAATTGCTTGGTGATGATAAGGAGATGCCTTTGATTTTGCCTCTTGCCTCAGATGCTGGAGATTTTTACAAAGATCTTGCACTGGAACTCTCACGACAACACACCTCTGCTGATATATACACAACTGCAAATTTCTGTGACTTGGCAACAATAAGTACTTCCTGAAACAAGAATGACAATTTCTTCGTTAATCAATCAAAGGTTCACTCCCTAAAATTACATCGGGTAGGCTACACCGATACCCATCATTCTCTCCCGAGCGTCACGAGAAACAGCTGATAGATGACTTAAATCAAGGTCTTGCAAGTCAGGGTGCCCTTGAAGCTGTTATTAGATTACGTTGCAGTGCAGGTAGTGCGAAATAGTGCACCCCTAGCTAAATCTGATTGACATCATGCAGGTTTAACAATAGAAGGCCATTTTGGCAACTTCTTTATCCGTAGTTCCGATCTTCTTGCTCTCCCCTCTGTTGATGCTAGTCAAAGCGTAGCAGTACAACTCAATGTCAATGAGAACATCAATTCTCTATATTGCTACTTACAAAATGCTCTCCTGTACTCCCTCCTCTTGTCTAAAACATTGCTTAGTTTGAATTGCACAGGTACACTTCCATGGACGGCCAACGGAGGATCCGTGTGTCCACACTGTGTCTTCCTGTTGTAAGCACAGTAGACCAACTATTTAAATCTATTGACGTTGAGGCTTTTCTGAACCTTACTGCGCGAGCAGGTGAACTCCTTTTTTTGAAGTACCTCCTGTAACATTTTTCAGCAATTGAGAAGATTCCCACCACAAAGCTTTCAACTGTTCGCGAAGCCATAGTGCGGAGACTCGTTGACACTCTTAATGCGTATCGGGCATCTGTTCACAACCACACTTCTCCACAAGTGGTCATTCCTGAAACTTTGACAAACATGCCTCTCTATGCTTTAGCACTGATTAAAAACGCAGTGTTCAGACCAGGTGGCCAGAGCCTGAGGTACTTTCAAGACACATAAGCTATTCCCCCCTAGATCTGACAAAATTCTTAGACCTGATGAACGTGTGTTTTATACCACAGCATTGCGGTCTATGCCCGTGGAAGAAACTGCAATTTTTGTGCACCCACGATTGTTTTCTTTAAGCAACATTACTTCAGATGTATTTTCCTCCATTTTACTTCAACATACAAAATGACATTATCTTATGCAGGTTGGGACAACGAATGCCGAGGGGCAAACAGTGTTGCCACCGTTGTGCGCTCTGTCTTGTGAGAGTATCACCACAACGTCTGTGATGTTAATGGATACTACCATGGGATTGCTCCTGTGGGTTGGCAATAATGCACCCCTCGAAATTCTCGGGGGTCTCTTCGGGGTTTCCGGCCGATTATCTGACAATGACTGCTTTGCCATTCAGGTACCAAAATGCCACTATGAATCCTGCTTCTTCCAAACAATAACTAACCCACAACTCTCCCATATTTGCCACACCAGAATCAGCTTCCTGAGCTAGATAACGAGTACAGTGTTTGTGTCCGGCGCCTTATTACACACCTCAAGCAGTGCCACTCATGGCCACAGCACTTACAGATATGCCGTGAGTGGTGTCCAGCGGAAAAATTGCATTTCCTGCAATACGCTGTAACTGACAAGTGCCTGGGCCTTCCATCCTACACCGAATTCATGAATGGACTGCACAAGCGTTCATAACAATACACTAACAAGCCACAAAAAAACCTGTTGGGAAGGAAGGTTCCCTTATTCGCTTAGCGAAACGTTCAGCGCCTTTGGGGAATTTTATTTTGGCGCGATTTCTTGTAGCCGAAACGCTCAGTTCTTTTTCGGGAACAGAGTAAAGTGCAGTGTACTACGTGATAAAAAACTTTGACCTCTATGGCAGAGAACATGCACAAATCAAACAAAGGAAGAAACGTGCAATGTCCCAACCACTAACGGATTTCGAGAACCACCAACGAACGAAAACGATCATCAGTTTTCCAACGGGCTGTCGGTTGCAACAACTGACAGTTTTGTGTGGACATCAAGCAAAAAGAAAACACAAAATAACGCAAAAAAATTTCACTTGCTGCAATCATCAACATCACTTTGTTTTGTTGTTGACACAGCCAGACCCCACGGTTACCTGGCCGAAAAAAACCAAAAACAAAAAAAAAGGACAAAGCCTAACCACCACCCTTTCGTACGACGTAGACTGTGCTGCTTCATCCCACAATGATGTATATGAGCCCCAGTCTCGGCGGCGAAGAAGTAGTACACCACAGGCAACACCGCAGGCCAACAACTCCCGGTCCTGAACACCCCTCCCACAATCCAATCCACCACCGCCAGCATAGCGCGGGCGCCGCTCTCCAACTTCACCCCCAGCAGCACCAACAACAGCAAGCACAGGCACAGGCCAGGTATTATGGGATTCACCAGGGCGGGGGAGTGATTGGTTACGGACCATTGGTTCCCGTGCCTCCTTCACCGTCGCCGTCGCCACCCCCTGACACAGAATCTATTCTGAGAGAGACTGAGGATAGGAGAGATAGGTACGCGGCATCTAGTATCTCGTATCACTTAAATTAAGTCGGTTATCTTATTTTTATGTGGAAGTGTTTTCTCGATTTTAATACAAACTCGTTAGGAGGAAGAAGGGACCTTGGACACCAGAGGTTTGTTGTTATCGCTGTTTTCTGGTTTTTCCAACCAAATGGCAGGAAGATGCACTATTGACTCAATTAGTGGCGGAAAATGGCACTGGACAGTGGACAACGATTGCAAGTAAAATAAGCGGTCGTGTGGGAAAGCAGTGCCGAGAGAGGTACCTAGTCACTTGCGTACTACGGAATTATTTAATTCTTACTTGTAGGTATTTCAACCATCTTGCACCAGCAGTTCGTAAGGATCCATGGACTGCAGCTGAAGATGAACTTATTATAACTGCACATCATACTTTGGGTAACAAGTGGACAGACATTTCGCGAATGCTAGAGGGTAGAACCGCCAATTCGGTCAAGAACAGATGGAACTCAACTCTGAAGGTTGGTTCGAACATTTGGATATCACTCCAAACTAAGTTCATTTTTTTCAGAGGAGAGTCACTGAGCACGTTTCGCCTGTAACTCCGCCGAATCTTCCACAACAATCCAGTAGCAAGAGGCGAAAGGTTCCAAAAGAAACTGCACCAATGCACCCTGTCTTGGAGGATCAACACCAAGGTGGGCCGCTTGACCAACTACCCAAAATCAACATGCATTCCGCTCAAGCATTCCCCCAGCAACACCAGCACCAACATCAGCATCAGCACCAGCACCAGCACCAGCACCAACATCATGCAGCACACCGCAGCGTGGGCGGCTACGAGGATATCTTCCCTCCGCTCATGGGGATCCCGCCGCATTTGCCCAGCTCCGCAGCCTCCTCGCTCCCAAGCCTCCCGCCCCTCTACAACGTATCCTCCAACCCCTCGTCCCCCGGCTCGCCCGACTCTTCCTCCTCGTCGTCCTCCTCCGACTCGGACTCGGAGGCGTCCGGCTCGTCCTCGTCCTCTCCCTCCTCCCCTGGAATCCCCTCCTTCCAGCAGTACTACCCGCAGCTCCCCTTCCCGCTCTACTACAACAACAATAACAATAACAACACCAACAACAACGGCGGCTGCGGCGCGTCGGCAGACTCCGCCTCCGCCTACATGCCCCCCGTCATCCCCCACGACAAGGACTCCGCTTCCGAAATCCCGCATAAGCACGCGATGCCCTACGCCAACTTCCTGGAGCTTCTATGTGCCCCCACAGTCGTAATTCCAACCGCTATCCATCCTACAGATCACCCAACAAATACTCCCCCAACCACATCCACATCCACAACCAACAGCACTGGCATTATCACTAGCACCAGTACCAGCACTATTAACAGCACTAGTAACAGCAACAGCAATAGCCCGAGCCCCACTGGGTCGTGCACGTGCACGTGTCACTGCCATCACACCACGGCGTCGAAGCATGGCAAGCACTCACAGCACACACAGTCACAGTCTCAGCTGCAGTCTCCGTCCTCGTCGTCGTTTATGCAGGGAAGCAAGCCAGGGCAGGACCCCCAGATGACGGTGCCGTTTGGAACCGGGGTCCCTGATTGCCCCCTCATGTAAATATTCTTATCCCCTCCCCCTCTATCTCTTTTTCTATCTCCTCCTGCCAGCACAACCCAAACCGTTGTGCTGAAAATCAAACAACATGGGCATTTCGTTTCACGCAATCCAAGATTCCTTTTTTTGAGATTTTTTGATTGGCCTTGGGTACTTGATTTCCTGAAACGACAAAAAAAAGGAAGTTGAAAAAAGGAAATGACAGATCAGCGGCGTGCGAGTTACGCAGCTACGTCGCAACGTAATAACAACACCACGACTGCGTCATCTGTTTCCGCTGTGCAGTTGCCGCCTCCGCTGCCCCCTCGCCCGCCAAGATCTCTGCCGAGCATTCCTACGCACCCGTCACCGCCTGTGTTGGGAGATCTGGCGAATTCCGTGGCGTCCAGAGCCTCTGCAAGATCTGCAGCCTCGCAGGGCGGCAGATCTGCAAGCCCCACTGTTAGTGTCACAACTGCGCAATCAAACAGTACAGACAGGAGGAGCACTGGTGCGAGTGGCAGCAGTAGCAGTAGCAGTAGCAGTAGCGGATCTGCTGTTAACCGGGGAGGCGTGGCGGTGTGCCGCGGCGTGCCTGTTGTGGCGCATCCTCTTGCTCCCCCTCCAACTATATCGCCTGAGGAAAAAGCTGCTGTAATTTTGACTTCCGTTTATCATCTCTCACCAACTTGATTTGGTTGTACTTTTTTTTTCCTTTGGCTTACGTAACGCAGATTATGATCCAACGGAATTTCCGAAGACGGAGGTATAATCATATATGAAAAGTACATACAGAGTGATTCCTGTCCAGGTTTATGGGATATGTGGTGAAAGTAGCAGCCCAGTCACGAAATAAAAAATATACTGTTAATGAGTTGAGATCAACTGAATTGGATTATATTGCTCATATGCTAGAACTGAGGGAGACCTTCCAAATGCCGCTACTAAACCAGCACATCTTGACACAGGAAAAAATTGTTGTACTTAAAGAATTTATATTAGCTGCTTACCTCTTCACCATTGTTACATACTGAAGAACAGATGATATTGTTTCCTTGTTTGCCAAAGTTATCCGCCATTCACGGGGACTTTCTATCCAGACTCACTCCTGTGGTAAAAGACTGGAAACCCCTGTCACATATTGGTGCTTTACTCTGTGAATTTGTGGGAAACCCTGAATTTTTAGAGGCGTATCGAAGTTTTGTTTGCAAGTATAGTCTCTCCCACTCCTCCCTCTTAATCATCTCTTCTTAGGTTTGACATAATTCAACGGCACCTCGATTTGTATTACCAATCAGACAAGTCATTTAGACACTTTGTGGACACCCGTGTTTCTCAATCAATGGGTGTTGGAAAACAATATCTGCAATCTTTATTGATAACAATAGGCAATCCCATTTTCGTTTTCAAAGAATTTCTCACTTTCTTTAGTTCAACGACTCCCTCGTTACGAACTTCTATTTAGAGATCTTCTGAAGTAACATCCAACCAAAACCAGTTCAGATACAATTAAAACTAAACACAAAAATAAGGTATACCTATTCTGAACATCCTGACACAGTCACTATTCGTCAGGCTGTAGGAACACTCAGGGAAATAACATCGAATATCAACCAATCCACAGGAAAAGAACATGACTGGGGGCCAGTCACGGTTCCCACTCCTGGGTGGTGCCGAGCCTGTGACCAACGGCTAATGGGGTATGAGTACTGGAATCGCCTTACCTCCTTACTAATTAAGTTGCAGTTTTGGGCTGAAAGGCTTCAAATGTCTGGCTTGCAATGTTGTTGTGCATAAGGAGTGTTGCAATGCCCGGAACCTTGCGGCTTGCACTGGCCGCCCAGTGAGTTTGAATGGGGTACTTCCTACAGTGCTTTTTTCTTGCTTTGCTAACACTCCCTCGTAGACCCTGCGTTCTGTAGTTGTCAGCTCCCTTGCCCACACACGTGAAGGCCAACAATCATCCTTGTAGTTTATCTGATTGTTAAGAAAAGAATATCCATCTTTGTCATTTTGTGATTGTTTGCTTTTACCAGATGGTGGTGATGATTGCCCGCAATGGCAGTCACCTTTTGTAGGTTTCCAAATTTTCATCACCCTTGGAGGAGAAAAAGCGTGCCCGTTTGGGAAAAATCGCCAGGCGAACTTCTCTGTGACCTCCCGTAACTTACCCGAACGAAAAACTCGATAAAGCACAACAAACAAAACAAACATGGCGTCGCACACGAGCATGGCGGACAGGTTTCGTCGCTGCATGTCGCCGTCGCTGTCCAACGTGACGCAGCAGGCCCCCCAGCAGTCCCAGTCCCAGTCCCACTCGCCCGCTCCCACAATTGAGCGCGTCCACGTCCCCATCCAGCTGCAGCCGCACCTGCGGCGCCAGTGGAGCACCGGCAACCTCAGCCTGGCCTCCTCGCCCAACTCGTCGCCCCCGATGTACGCAATCTCATCGTCGCCGTCGTCGCAGTCGCCGTCGCCGTCGTCGCCGTCAGCATCGACGCCATCGGCGTCGGTCCCTGAGCCGAGGTGCTGCTCCAGCCTGCCAAGTTGGGTCGACCCGCCGCGGGGCTCGTCGCCGCTGCTCAGTGCCTTGTCGAATCTGTCGCTGGCGATCTCTCAGTCCCAGGCCCAGGCCCTTTCCCAGTCTCAGTCGTCGCCGCCGATCTCGACTCCGCCGCCGTGTCATACTCCCCCGGTTCAGGTCCACTTCCAGAGCTCGTCGCCGCAGTTGCGCAGGCGAAACTCAATGAGTGCACATATCCTCCCTTCCAACTCGAATGCCAATGCAACTGCGAATTTTCATGTTGGGTCCCCTTCACCATCACCCAGTATGCACGTTCCTTCACCACCATCATTTTTGTGGGTGAATGGAGGAAGTGGGGTGATTGGCTCTGCTACTGTGGGAGTGTGCACCAGTGGTGTTGTGCAGTTGAACTCTCAGATTGTATCAAATATGGTACAGTCTTGTGTCACTTGGGCATCACAGTTTCGACCCTCGGAGCATAATGCATGTGTTTATGTTTCTTGGTTATTCTTTGACCTTGGCGAAACTAGATATCTGCACTACTTTGTTGGCGAGATAAAATATGGATCGGAACAGAGAAGGGAACACTTTCTATCTGGACTCTTAACCAAGACAATCAAAGCGTATTAAATGTACCTTAGAGAAAAAACCTGAAGGCCCTGTAGATTCAAAGAACTGTTCCCGAATTTCTTGCACATGAACACAAGATTTCGTCACTTGTGTCTGCTAAATGTGTCAGTGGAGATACTGTGTGGACCGCGACAAATTTTGGGGAATGTAAAATCTGGGATGCAGAGGTAGTTACTTCTCTACTGTCAGATCCAACTCCCAAAACAGACACACGCTCTTCGTAACACTGTGAGACTCCCAGAACGGTTTGGACTGCAAGCCATTACAGGTCTTCTCTCAAAAGATTCACTTGTTTGGGGCTTCTTATACCAGGACGTGATAATATGGGATGCAGAGGTAGGTTCCATTTTTTCGCAACGAATTCTCAGAAGAAAAATCACAGGGAAACTTATACGGAACATATAGCGTTGGGTGTGCTGGCATTGGTTGTGCTACGTTGGTAACGCAATACTGTATCTGGCTTACATCTGGCTCAAAAATAAATGTAGTGACACTCTCGAAAGAAAAGGTATTGCATGCGAGGAAAGTATACCACTCAGTGTTGTACCTTAGTGTGATGAGATGCATGCTCATTGGCAGAGCAAGAACGGCCCCGATATTGGATCCAAGCTTGTATCTGCGGTTGATTCCCTGCAAAAGTTGGCACTAGCTAATTCACAAGCAGTTTAAAGAAGAGGACACACAGTGGTTTTCTACAGATGAAAGAGACAGTACAATTGATCACTCTCTAACCTGTATCAAGCTAATGGGTGATCACATTTGGACTGGTGACGTTTCTGGTTATCTCTGTGTCTGGGATCCTCTGGTATCACCGATTTCTTAACAGAAGTAATTAAATTACCAATAAGACCCGCGAACTTACTTGGAGAAATGATCCCATCGGGAAACGTGCCAAAATTACTGCACTATGTGACGTAAGCATGCGAAACCCCCCGTGTGTTTTATCAGGGTATGATGATGGTTTAGTTTGCATGTGGCACTGTGAGGTAATATCACTATTCTTCTCGAAACAGCAATGAAGAACACCACCAAAACAATCCAATTCTAATCAAAATCAAGACTTACCATTGTCTATGTGAGTGGCGTGTGCATTCTCCAGCGCTCGATTTCACTATTTCTATTGATATGATTGTTCTCGCCTTGTCCTTTAATTCGGAGGGAACTGTTTGTGCTTGGGGATTAGAACCCCACAAAGATCCTCCTCCAGGGATTCTCGTAGATGAGAGTGCAAAGTATGTTGGAGGATTGTACGAGTCCGGAGGAAAACAGCTTAAACAAGGATTGGTGTGCATTTCCCCCCAAATTCAGGCTTTACAGCCAACAAAAGCAAAGGGGGAGTTGCACTTGATCCAGGGTACACAGACAGCCCTTTATGCTGGAACCTGGTTGAATGACAAGGTATCTTCTGTTCGGCACTTTGGGTTCTCATATTTCCTTAGCGAAACGGCTTTGGTGTTGAGTATTCTAGTTCGGGTCAATACTATGGCCATTGGCGTGAAGATGAAGTTCGTTCTTTTTTCTTTACTTTTTTCCTTACGTAACACCAGAAATATGGATTTGGGGTATGCCATATAGCTATAAATAGGGTGTAATTGTAATCATTCAGGTTTCAATCCAACCAGATGGCACAACTTTCTCTGGGATTTTTGCAAAGGGAAAGCCCAAAGGGCAAGGAAGTATATTGTAAGAAACTGTTGAATTATCAACTGAAAGTTCACAGCAATGCACTTCCCAAATGGAGATTCTCTCACTGGAATGTTCGATGGAACTAATATCACTGGCTCTTTGATTAAGAGGTTTATGTCGATAAAAATCACTTGGATAAACTCATTCTTTATTGTAGCCCTTCCCAAGAAGGAGGAGATTCCCTGCCCGAAGGTAGATACCAAAAGTGGCGGTTTCTTTGCCCTGTCATTCCTGAAGATAAGCAAATAGCTTTGTTCAATTTCCCTTACGAGGAAGTTCAAAAAGTATTTTCCCCTTACTGTTTTTTTTTTTAGCTTACCAATTTCTAGCCCTCCAAGTGGGCAGATCACATTCTTTCCAGGTTTACAGAAAAACAGATAAACCAACGCATCTTTTGCATTCTATTGAAGTTGCTATTCCCAATTTCTAAGCTGTCTCTGACTTTTGAGTGCCAGTGATTTAAATCACCCCTTTGGCCAGTGTGTGTACAAGTTCAGTCGCATCTTCACTGTTTGTTATCACGGGACCCCCAGGAAAGAAGCTGCACTTCTTTTAGCAGACGCCATTGACGATATCAATTCATTTGCTGGTAACTCGTGGCTTAATTTCTTTGCTAAAAATAACCTGGCTCAGATCAGATTGTTCGATGCTGTGAGAGCTTACTTGGCCCCTTGAATTCTCTCAAAAGGTTGGAGTGGGTTCACTGGACCAAGACCGTTATTATTGGAAACGTGTCAACAGATTTATTTGCCTTGTACAGACGAACAGTTCAGTGTTTCCATCAAACATTCTATCAGTTAAATCTTACAAATACAAGTACAAAACGGAAGCTCAGACTCTCGTAATGAACTTGAACTCTCTTCGATTGAGATCTTTGAAAGAACTAGGGGTTTCACGGAAGTTGTGCTTATGGGTATGCTTGCTCATTCTTTTCTCATACGCCAGTTCTCACGTCTTGTACAAGGAATCTCATTTTCAAAGAATGCCAAAACCCATTGAGAATACTGTTTCCTGGCCAGGAACCAACTCCAGCCCCTACGAACCACGGACTTTATCAAAAAGTCCCAGCTTTCCAGAAATACCCCCTCTGCAGCTTGACGAGCAACCTGAAAGGACGAGCCCGATTGGTACCCCACCGTGTGTTCCAACAAAAGAGGGGCGACTACCGAGTTATGGCTTCCAAGAAGAGAGAAATTCCCAGCTGCATTTAGAGGCATCTCCACCACAAAACTGCATCACACCAAGCCCAACTTGCCTGACCACTCCAACCCACACACCGTCTTCTCCTCCAGTTGCACAGTCGCTGTCCTACTCCAATCCGAATTCCCCTCAAACAGCGCATAGTCTATGGAGCCCCTGCGTAGATCAATCTGGTGCGTTTCTTACGTCGCTTGCATTTTTAACATCTTTTCAGCTTGTGTTCCATACGGTCTTTCAATCAAACATCTTCGATTGTTGTCTCGATGCAATTCAATTCAGGCAGTGGTCGAGTGCATCAGCAGGGCATCAAATGCCATCGAAAAAGATATTGAACTATTCTACAAGCAGACATCTCCCTCTGACATCCCACATATCGAATTGTACTTTGATTAGTTTCAACTACGGGATGTTTTACCTAACCTAGGGGTCCAGATGATAGGCTCTCTATTTTGACCTACATGATGATAAAAGCTAATGTATCTGACATCCCCGCCAAGCTGGCTTTTGTGTCAGATTTTGGTGACAAACGGCTTCTTTCAGAAAATGCACTCTTCAGGTATTCAGAAGCGTGGAGTCATTCACGTTCTCTTACCAACAAAAAAAAGAGTTTCTCAGCTGGAACAAGCAGTGTCATACAACAAAAGTCTGCAGTGGGAAGTCACAGACGAGAGTGGCATTGTTGTTTCTATCCAAGGTAAGTGGCAGAATTCAGGGTTTTTAGTTAATTCATAATCCCAAAGTACTGGAGGAAAGACTTCTCAACTGTCTCGATGTTCAAAGCATTCCAGGACAAGATAGTGTTATCACCCACTGGCTTAGCGAATTACTTCTTCTTTGCGGGACACTCCCCTGCAGTATCTCTGTAAATGATGAAGGTTAGACTCCCGATTGTGGTGTTACTGATAAAGCTCTCACTTTGCCAGGGATGCTGACCCGGCCCCCGCTTCTTGTGTCTCTCAAGAATGATAAATTGAAGTGGATTCACCTCCTCAAGGATACCAGGTTCGCCGAATATCCATCATTATGTCTACCATTGTAACCATTGTATTTGGGGGATGCGCAGTTACTGGAAAGTGGCCAAGGATGTGCTTGGTACCATTGGCATTGAATTGCAACCACTCCGGCCAAAAACTGTGGAGCTAGAGCTGAGGTTTTCATCTGCATACTCCTCACAAGTCTACCTCCACTTGTCAAAGAAGGCTGATTTGCACGGAATGATGTAGATACTACCGCATATTCTGTTTCCACTAGTGTTGTATGTAACATAGTTGAGGAGACAAAGAATTTCTTTGTAACCTCGTCTATTTAAAAAATAAAATCAGAAAAAGTGGCAATTATTTTGTCAGATTTTGAGAGCCTGTACAATTACAATTGTGGGCATGTGCAAGTGTGCTGCAATGTGGGGATGTGTTGGGGATGTGTGTTGGTGTTATGGTGACAGTGGAGAAGAACAGGACTCGGAATCAAACAAGTGGAACTGGCCCAGCCATAAAATGTCCAATGGGGGGGTAGCAAACAGCAGCAGTGCGCAACACGGGTCTGTGAGTGAGGGACTGTGCGTTCCAGCAGCTGATGGAATATGTGACTTGTGGCACTTTGTTGAGGTTTGCTTGTATTGGAATTTGGGTGGTCACGTTCAGAAGAGAAGAGAAAGGCCCTTTCGTCAGCCACTGTTCTTGCACACACAGGCACTTCTTTCTTTTTTGGGGGGTTTTATTGGCATTCACACTCTCTCAGTGGGATTCCAACACACACACACACACACACACACACACACACACGCGGCCTTTTTTGGGGGGTTTGAATCCCGTTGAGACAACCCGCCCAACAGCCCCCCTGCGACACCAAAGGCAGCACACCGAACCCCCAGTTCCACCAGACAAGTTGGGCCTTTGTCTGGGGTTGGGGGTTCGGCGTGTCACGCTCTGGGCAGCAAGGGGGTGGGTTGCTCGTGTGGGATTTTCGTGTGGTTGTGTGTGCTGTTGTTGTTGAATCCCTTCTTTTTTGGGGGGGTTGGGGAGAGAGTGTGTCACTTCTTTTTTTTTTTCCCCCCAGCATCATTTTGTTGCTTCTTCGTAATTCGCAGCCAGCCAGAGTC